>RJWJ010000796.1:0-175947 GCA_004363605.1 Indri indri | reverse complement strand
TACAGGCATGTGCCACCATGCCCGGCTAATTTTTTCTCTATATATTTTTAGCTGTCCAATTAATTTTCTTTCTATTTTTGGTAGAGATGGGGTCTCGCTCTTGCTCAGGCTGGTCTCAAACTCCTGAGCTCAGAACGATCCGCCCACCTCGGCCTCCCAGAGTGCTAGGATTACAGGCTTGAGCCACCGCGCCCGGCCTCCATTTTTATTTTTTTAATTCCAAGAAATGAAGGGGTGATCATGATGCTGATAATAATATTAATAACTGGAATTGATTGAGATTTCTCAAGCACCAGGTGTTCCTCTAAGTGCCTTACCTGGTTTACTTTATTTAATCCTCATAAGAACCCTTTGAGCTTGGCAGTATTATAATTGTTTTCAATTTACAGATGAGAAAACCAAAACGTAAAAAGGTTAAGTAACTTGCCCAAGATCATATGGAACTAAGCTCCCTGGTTGCAATTCAAAAAAAATCTATATTTTTGTGTTATTTTTAAATGAACAGTTACTGGGCATTTTTCTAATTATCAATTTTCACTGCAAAAAAAAAAAAAAAGAAAAAAGAAAAATCACTGATTGTACAATTTTCACAAAGTCAGCCACTGGAAACCTAGTGCTGTATTTCCTTCTAGTCTTTTGCCTCTGTGGGTCTGTCTCTCTTCATACGTATCCCTGGTTTTGCTTTAATATCTAAAAACCTCGCTCTCCACAGAAATACCCCTCTCAGCTTATAGGCACACCGTACTCCCTCGCTTTTAATGTGGCTTCATCAAAACCTCCAGCCTGGGTGGAAAATCGCTCAGGCCGGAAGTAACTCTGCAAGATGTGACCCTTGTCATGTAATGTTCACACAGGAAAATGCCTGGGGAAGTTTCTCTGGCAATGGCAATAACGCTTGGATGTTTTAAAGATGTCATCTGTGCTCCCTAAGCGTAACTCAAATCCTCCCTGACGACTGCAGTGCGTACCCCAGGGCTGCAAGGGAGATGGGACATGCGCTTTGGTCTCCGCCTGAAGACCTCGTCGATCAATAAGAAATTCCCTCAGAGGAGATCCTGGGTTTTTTTAGGCAGAAATCAAGAAATTGAATCACGTGATTACATCTGATAACTTTTTAAAAAATGAAACACGCATGAAACAATAAAATTCTAGGAGCTGTGCATCACCAGGCAGTAACTTTTCCCTACTCTGCATAACGTCAGAACCCACTGGCGTGGAGTACGAAACACAAAATTGACAGGCGAAAAGATGCTGGCTCTCTCTGAAGTCCGTTTAACCTGGAAATGTTTACTCAAATTGTTCAGGCAGAGTTGTAGTAAGCATTTTGTGACTATTCTAATTTTGGCACATTCTGCTAGACTTTTTTTTTTTTTTTGGTGGGGGCGGAGCAAGAAATATTCCCAGGATGCCAAAGAGAACACGATGAGGCATTGCCAAGGTTTCTTTTCCCTCTGAAAGACTCTATCATCCATTATTTAACACTCACTCTTCTCTCCTCTGAGCTCTTTTTAACATTCATTATTGATCCTTGGCAAAAGATGCTTTGTCACGTGAGTCATCTTTGAGAGAGTTGGTGGCGTGCCCTTGGTACTCACATATGCGCTCATGGTTGCCTTTCTTATTCTCCTTGGGGTCACCCTCATGGCCAAGCAAGGTATCCAGCACACAGTGGCTGCTCAAGAGAGATTTTATTTGTTTCTGCACTAAACTGCAGGGAAAGAATTTCTGAATCCAGATATTCCTAAGAGCTTCCTAGACGGCTTCTGGGCGCCCCCTCTTCCCATCGGACTCATTCAATCCCCACAATTCACGGTGAGGTGCCATTATCCCCGTTACCAACGAGGAAGCTGAAAGGCAGA
This sequence comes from Indri indri, assembly GCA_004363605.1. Lineage (NCBI taxonomy): Eukaryota > Metazoa > Chordata > Mammalia > Primates > Indriidae > Indri > Indri indri. The sequence continues at coordinate 174,088 of RJWJ010000796.1, read as the reverse complement.
GAGGTAAAGGGATCTGCCAAAGGTTCCTCAGAGAGCAAGTGGCAAAACCAGGGCTGGCAGCAAGATTTTCAGACCCTAAGTCTGGCGTTCTTGCCCTGCTATGACAGCTGTTCTCACTCGGCCACAATTACTGGGCTGTGGGAAAACCTGTAGCAATGCAGGGAGGGCGGAAGGGGCACTCAAGCGGCCTGTGTCTGCACGGCTCACCGCGCGAGGCCGGATGGCTCCAAGTGCGCTGCTTGGCAGCCTCAGGCTCCTCGTTTTTCTGTCCAGATTCTTTCATTCCTTTCTCCCTGCCCCCTCCCCTCCCCAGTGAATACAGAAACGACCCCAGGAATAAAATGCAAGAGCTCGACCAACATAAAGCAAAGGTTAGAAATTGAACGCCACCCCTCCCGAAGCCAGGAAATTCCAGAGACGTAGTTCTCATGGCAAGGGGACTTCAAGTTACATATTTTGTAGTCTGGCTAACTGGTTGTGCTTTTCAGTGTAAGGCTTAAGACAGGGTCTGCCTGTGCCATGAGGGTGCCTTCGGGCTCTCAGACCCATATTAGATTGCACACAGGCTGTACTGTGGATTAGCTGTGAGATTTGCAAATGTATAGTTTACAATGTGGTAAGAGCCTCGTGGCCCAGGAGTTCGAGTGAACTCTGAGAGCGTTTACTGTGGCGTTGCTGGTTGCTCGTGTCTGGGGAGATGTGCTCAACCCTCAAGGCTGCATTAGCACAGCAGGGGCCTGTGGAGCTCTCCTAAAGTTACGGTGACTTTCATGAGTCCTTCCTCCTCCCCACGCAGCTGGATGGGTAAAACCTTGAATGCCTCACAAGTCCACATAAGTTGGGATGCCCAAGGTTTTAGAATCAGAAGCCATCTCTATTAGAAGTGGCTTTTTAATCAGTTGTGAACTCACCCCACCCTGGCTTCTAGGTTCCTACGGAGTGGGTGAAGCACCTCCTGCCACCAGCTCAGGCTGACTGCTGATGGACTGACTGCCCGCGGCTCCTCAAGCCCCAAAGCAAGGCCTGGAGAGTTCTCCACTCACTGCAAGGCACAAGGCACACTCTCACTCCAGCCAGGAGAATGGAGGACACCAAGATTTTCTCCACAAGTTCCCTTAGAGTGGGAAACAAAGAGTCCTGTGACTTCCATTTCCTGTTCCTGAGCTGCCCCTGACCCCACGGGCAGGCCCCGGCCACTACACATCGCTTCTTCTGGATCTTCCACTGTCTGTGTTTCAGCAACGAAAGCCCAGCCCAAGAGTCTCCAGTGGATCACCAGATAGGCTGTTTGATTTGGGCGTCTTTCTTGTTTCTCTTCTGCACCCCTATCTCCCCTTAAGACCCCTCCTCTATTTCCCTGTGACCTCCTGGGGCCTTGTAGGTGCCTGGCAGCCCTTCCAGGCAGGCCTGCTTTGGATCACATTCCCATGTGGGGGTCTTGTCTTCCCGTATTCTATTCCTCCTCCCCAGGCCTCTTGCCAAATGTCCTCCCAGCTAGCTGCCACTCACAGAAAGACCTGATAAAATCAGTTAATAATGACTGCCACTACTGTGTGCTATAAGTACAAAATTCATTTCACAAACATTCTCTCTGAACTCTCACATCAGCCCGCAATATTATTCTGCTTGTTTCACCAGTGAGGAAGGAAATAAACACCTATCTCTCAAAGCAGTTAAGTGACCTGCCCCAGATCGTGCAACTAAGAAGGGTTAGGATTTAAATCCAAGTCTTCCAATGCCGAACACCTGGTACCCTTCCCTTTGCCAGCTGCTGCTGTCTCACTAGTGCCCTGCTGAGGGTTAAAGGATGCTCAGGACCTTAATCTGGTTCTCATCCCAGTGGAGTTTGTGTTTTAGGACCCAGTGCTTGGACCAGAAGAGTAAGCCGGCATCAGAGAGAGGCTGGGGGGAGAGCCTGGGTGGGCCTTTGCAACTCCCTTCCAAGCAACCTCAGAGCAGATGGCTCCTATCTGACCTATTTAAGGGAGAGACGAGTTGCGCTCAGGCAAAGAGCTTCCCCTTGGAAGAAGGCAAAGCCAGGGAGGGCAGAAGTTGCTCAGTGTGCCACTCTGAGTGCTAAGCTGGCATTGTGGAGGCCATAGGCTCTTCTTTTCTTCCTCTGCATTCCCTTTCTGGGAGTTAATTCTTCTCTGCGAGGCAAGCAGGGCAGCCTCTCTTAGAGACTCTGGCTAAGGTTGCAAAGTAGGTCCTGTCGGCTAGGAGGCCTAATCCTAGGTGTGAAGAAAGCTGCTAATACCCTCCCCACAATCCCCTGGAAAGCTCTAATTCCCCTCCTCTCCCTTATTAGGTTTTCTTTGCATGAATGAATGAATGAATGAATGCCACTCTACCTTTCTTGCTCATGGAGCCACGTCACCCAGGCAACTCATTCTTACAGATGGGGCCCTAGGAGCTTAAGAGGTTACCTTTTGTTGGAGCAGTGCTGAATTTTTAAAAAATAGATTACTGATGTGAAACTTAAGGCCTCTATTTTTCTTGATAACTTACCAGAAGTCTATGTTTACAAGCAAATCGTGCATTCAGATGAAAATTGATGCGGGCTGCCTTTTACATAACTGGACTAGATGGTTGTCTGTTTGGTGTAACTGGAGAGGGGCTGGAATATCTCCTCTGCCCTGAATATCACACACACCAGTCTGTCTCAGTACCTGGGATGCCAGCATTAGAGGTGCATTACTTTGTAGTCTTAGGAGCCTTCTAGATAAGCGTTGTCAACTACTCAACATGTGGTTGGTATGACACTAAATATTCATATACATTCATCTCTGTGACTGAGGGTTGTGTAAAGATAGTATTATTATCCTAATCGAATTAAATCTACCCAAGATGAGATTCACATGCTGCTTATTTTCTGAAACTGAAGCAAGTTGCCAATTCTGATCCTCCCTCCTCCTTCTCCGCCTCCGCCCTGTATTGTCCTCTACACTAGGGCATAATTCAGCAGCACTTCCTACTCTGCATCTTCAGCAGGGCAAAGTCAAGTCCATGGATTCCAGACCCAAGGCCTAGGAAGGGAAGAAATGGTGTTGAAGTCAGAAAGAATGGGAAACGGAGGAAGCAAGCATAGGAAAGGAGAGAGGTGAAGAGGGAGATGTTGGCGGTGGAGACAGGAAAGAAACCTATGGTGCCCATTTCCTATGGTGCCCATTTTCTATAGGGAAGCAATGGTTCATCCCTTTTGGGCACAGGGTCTAAATCCTTTTCCCCTCGTCTCATTTTATTCCAATTTGTCCCAGGGCCTGGAATCCCACCTTTAGGGGTAAGCTCCTGCCTAGACTTAACAGGCTTTTAGCAAACTTCCCTGTTCAGCCTGGGCTGGTTCCATTTAGTTGCCGGTCTACAGGAGTCTTCCGTCCTCTGATTGCAGGTCAGACGCTGAGGCTGGGCTGTGTACAGTGGGCCGCTTGTGTACATGTTTTGTTCACGTCTTCACAAGCATGACAGAGAAGTTTTAGGAAAAACTACACGTGGTGGCTTGGATCTAATAAATTGCTCAGTGGGATTGTCTACCCTAAATGCAGGAGCTGGTGTTAAAGACAAGGAGTTGTTCAGCAGTGATGAAGCAACGTATTTCCTCCTCCGTAGCATGTAGCTCCCGAGCTTCTGTTCTCCCAGTTCTCACTCCAAGATCTGGGCCAGGCCATGGATTAGCTGCTCTGGAGGAGCAGGCTGATGAGCAGATGTTGCTTTGCTTGTGTTCTTTTCTGAACCAAATCTGTTTATAGATATCAGCTATTTGAAGATCAGCCCTTATCCAACACCCTCAGATGTCAGGGCCATGCACTTGTCTGCTGGAGCCGTGTTCTCTAAAGCGTGGACTCTCAAGTATGAAAGAGTTTCAGTCTGCATAGCACACGGCTGCTGCCACAGTCTGCAGCAAGCAAGGCATGCCTTGCTCTGTGAACTTGGGTGGGGACAGAATGGAACCTGCTACTTGACTTTAACCTCCAGCGCATTCTTTATGGTTCCAGGGGGCTCTCTCCTCTTGGCCCCCAAAGAATCTCATTTTGCCCCCTTTATATCTTTGAAAAAGTTTATCAAAACTGAGGAAAAAGACTTAAACCTTTAGCTTCCGACTTTTTCCCCCCAGTTACAACACATTACAGCAGCAGTTCTCCAACTCGTTGGTCTCAGGACTCCCTCTTCACACTCTTAACAATTATTGAGGATTCCAATAAGCTTTTGTTTGTCTAAATTATGTCTATCAATAATTTCCGCATTAGCAAAACTGAGAAAATTTTAACATATTTGATTATTTTATTAAAAATAATAAACCCATTAGATGTTAACACAAATAATACTTTTATGAAAAATAACTGCATATTCAGAAACCTAGTGAGAAGGCTGGCACTGTTTTTTGTTTTGAAAATCTTTTTGATGTCTGATTTATTGGAAGTCAGCTTGATTCTTATATGTGCTTCTGCATCCAGTGGGTTGCGATATCACATATCATATAGAATGTGGAAAATTCCAGTGTACACTCATGAGAGAGTAAGCATGAAAAAGGCAAAATAATGTCTTAGTATTGTTATAAAAATAGTTTTGACTCATGGACCACATTGGGAACCACTGCTTTATAGTATTAGAGTTGTTAGGTTTCCCAATACCAGCTGCCTAACATATGCGCATGAACACACACACACACATGCATGCTTGCATGTGCTTGTCTTGTATTTTGTTTTGGTAATGTCATGATGCTCTTGGGATAACTGACAGCTGTGCACTGAGAATTGACATTCTGCTGCGCTAGCTAGTAACAGAAAAGAGGTTGTAGGTCTCACTTTAGAGTCTCATAGTCCTGGGTTTGGATCCTGGCTCTGTCACTAATAAAGTCTGTGGCCTGGGGACTATTGTATAATCTCTTTAAAGCCTCATTTTCTTCTTTTGTAAAATGGGAACATAATAATTGCCCTTCGTAGGGTTGTTGGGAGGATCGAGAATCCAATGTATGTCAAGCAACGGGTACAATAAAAGAATATGTACTAATACACAGTAGATGTAATTGTCATCGTGCTATTATTATTTGATAATAATGTAAGCTTCATGAGTGTGGGGGCTTTGTTTGTTCAGCTCTATACCTCCACGCCTCTAGTTGGTGCTCAAGAAGTATGAATGTATGGATTTTTATAACAATTCGACTTCCTTCAGGACCTACTAGCCTGATCTGAGGTACAGTTAGGCATATGAGAGAACAGGTGCTCCCTGCCTGTGGGAGCTTTTGGCCTAATCGAGGGGAAGACAGGCTCACACTTAAGAAACACAGCAGTAAGCAAAGGTGTGTGGTGAAGAGCTGAAATGAGCAAAGCCTCTGGCATTTATTGCAGTTGCAACAGATGGGCAATTCTAACAGTTGGCGTGGGGATTGGGTTGGATCTGAGGTTTATTTGTCTGTTGCTGTTGTTTTAACTCCTCCAGCAACTTGCCCGCATGACCCTGCTGCAGGAGGAGACGGAGCAGACAATCCTCGAAGACGGCTACCAGCAGTTCCTCTTCCAGGCGTGCTCCTCCTCCCATCAGGAAGAGGTCCATTTCATCTGGGCTGGCCTTGTGACTTGCTTTGAACAATAGGATGCCGTGGAAATGACATTCTGGAACTCCCACACTCAGGTCTCCTTAAGGCAGTTTCTGCTGCTTCTCTCTTGGAAGCCAGAAGCCATGTAAGAAGTTTGACCACCCTAAAACCACCACTCAGGGAGGAAGCCCAAAGGGGGAAGGGCCACGAGAAGCACCATGGCACCAGACGTGCACAAAGCCCCGCTAGCAGCTGAAGGCAGCCAAGGAGTGACTCCGCTGATACCACGTGGAGCAGAACTGCCTGGATAAACTCTGCCAAGCCACAGAATTGGGAGTGATAACAAATTATTGCTTTGCCTTAAGCATTATGTGTTGGGGGCATTGCTTATGCAGCAATAGAAAACTGAAACAGGAGGGCAGAGGCTGGGTAAGAAGAGGGAAAGGTGCAGAGCCATGCCACACATATATCTCAGGCTCTGGTAGATGGCAGCCGGTCCTTCCAACCTTCGGCACAGAGCAGATGGAGAGAGACTCAACACCTTTTTGCCAAGGTGTGTTCAGATTTAAACTTATATCCTTAAAGGAAATCTCATAAACAATTGTCAGGTAGGAAAAATGTTTAGGTAACAGATAACAGAGCTGCCAAGATAGACATGCCCAAGTTCACAATCAATAAATGAGCATATCCCTCCTGGTGGTAATTGTCACCACTATGGTTTCTCTTGAATATTTTTACTTTACATGTCATATCCATTGGGACCAACTAATTCCTGCTGCCAGGCCTTTGCTCATATTTTTTTCCCCTCTAGACTGTCCTTTGTTTTTTTCTCTTTCAATCAGATCCTTCCTACCATCTTTCAAGATCCCACTTGGCCCATGAACTCCAATGCAGGGCTCTTCTAATTCCAGAGCACTGATCACATTCTCCCCTGAAGGCCCACACCCTAAGCATGTGTCGTGTGTAACACGCATTTTGCCACTTAGAATCCAAGCATCGCAGATGGTTAAATCTAACTGGACTTCAGAGGAGGAATCCAGGAGAGGAAACTGGAGCTCAGGGAAAGTGACTTGCCCAGGCTCTTGTAGTTACTTAGTGGAGTGTAGAACATCAATAACGCAACTCCAAGCTTTGGTAACCCAAATTTACCAAATACCTGAGTTAAAATGGAACAAGGCCAGGACCCATTGAGAACCAACAATGGCAAGATAGACTTATAACTGCTGTTAAAGGAAGAGAAGACACCCAGAGGAGGTAGTTACAAAGTCGACTTCTATCAGACTGTACTGTTGACAAGGCAAGATACTCAGAACAAGCACCATTTGGGGGAAAAGATTAAGATCAAAACCCTAAAAATGTATCTGTTTGATCAGAAGCTATACTTTGGACTGTTCTGCTGTAATGAACAGTCTCTGTGTCGCAAAGCACCTGGCCTGCCAGATACTGCCTTCAAGTAGCACTATCTCGGAAAGCACACTCCAACCCCTTGTCCTCTGTCCTGAATCAAGACCATTCTTCTGTATTTGCAACCTTAGCTCAGCTGAGAAGGTAACTCTGACTCATTAGGGTAGTTGAGCAAAAATCATACCCAATTTGAAGAATAAAGAACTGAGAAATTAATGGTTAAAATAAAAACAAGGAAAAAGAAGAATCACGTTTAGATGTGTGATGTTAGCCCTTTAGTAACAGATTTGTAGTGTAAATAAACTGATGAGTTTTTTAATATCAAATTATTGTCGATTTATTTGTTAAGGCATTTAAAGTAATTAGGGAAATTTGATATATTGGAATTGTGAAGACTTTAATTGCTTAAGTGTGCATGAAATGTTTACTTGTTAGTGGGAATCTAATTAGTTAAGTTGATGTTCTTGAGTTATTAGTTATTCAATAATGTGTGAATATTTTAAAAATGTTAATTGCTTCAAAATTAGTAAATTAGACATCAAACTAAGTAGGAATCATTGTGAACACTTCTTTCCATCCCCCAAAGTCACCGGGACATGACAAGCCTTGGGGACTCCTGGGGGAGTCCCTAACACCCAGGCTGGTCACCCTAGCACCTCCATGACCACCCAGACCTTGCATTGCTCTCTGTGTCTTTCATGAGTGTTCATTTTCCATCATGGAAGCAGAGATGCAGCATCTTCTCTTCTTTTCCCTTCCCTGCTCAGAGCAACCCCACATTATCTTTACATTTTAAATTAATTACATTTAACAGAATTGAATGGGACTTTTAATCCGCTGGCAGCAACAGGCTAGGTTCAGTAAAGAATTGAATTAGGCACAGCTCTTGTCAAGAAACATCCCCGAGGACATCACACAAAGAGAAGGTGTTTCCCTAGCCAGAGAAGGGAGATTGTTGACACATTCACCTAGAATGTACGGTGTTTTCAGATGGTGCTGGTGGGCAGGTTTCCCAGAAGTAAAGGAGGTGGTTAAGGCAGGCCCCAGAACTGTCTTAAGGGGTCAGCAGGGGGAAGACATGATCAACCAAGGGGGACTAAGGGTCATGGCTCCAGCCCCCTTCCTTTGGCTCAGTGACAGACAAGTATCACATATGAGGAAAGCCTGAGAACAGAGACAGATCCAAGGTCAAGGGTACAGTGAGCTTGGTTTGGGGAGTAAAGCAAAGAGAGAAATGTGGGAATGGCTGATTTTGAACAAAGGGCTCCCAGGACGGATAATGCTACAACCCTAAAGGTGACAACTAGAGTTTTATTCGAAAGCCAGTTGGAGCTGAGGCTAATGATGCAGAAAGGCCCATATGGCCAGGAGAGGAGGAGAGAGGAGGAGCTTGGACCTGCTGAGTCAGCTGGGGAGATGCACATTATCATGAAGAGCAAAAGGCAGACCCAGAAGACAGGGGAAAGCAAAGAGCCCTAGGAGAAGCCCCCATCTGAGTGGCAAGACAGGAGACCGCTAGAGAAAGAAGGCACAGAGGGCCTTTGGCTACGAGGCAGTTCAGAAGCACAGATGATTGAGAGACTATGGGACTAGACTGAAGTGCAAACCTGAGGTGAAAAAAAGCATTTGAATCACATGCATAAAGCCAGTGAAAACTGCAAAAATGTCAACTTCCCAGAATATTGACATTTGGGACCAAACATTGGCCTTGATGACAAGAAAGATTTCTACGCCCATTGCAAGACCTTCAAAAGTTAATCCTCTGTGGTAGAAAAAGCTGTCCCTTTATTTGTACAGTCTGTTATTTTGCACGTCAGGGAAAACAGTGATGTGGATCACCCTGTGACTTCCACCTCTGGTGAATCAGGCGATGTCTGGGAGAGCCAGCATGCTTGAAAACAGTGCGCATTTTAAAAGCAGCTTACTGAAGTATTTCAAAACAAATTCATTTCATCCAAACTGAATCAGTGGATGTTAACCACAGCAGGACTGGCTGGCGTGGGAGGGATGGGCAATGGCAGAAAAATGAATACTGGTATTAGCTGAGTGCACAGAGCACCGCGTACAGGCCAGGTGTTGCTTCGCACCCTTTGCATATATCGTGTCATTTAATCCTCCACGCAATCTGTCTTGTGAGATGGGACTATTATTCACAATTGAGGAACCTCAGGCACAGAGCGGTGCAGTAACTTGTCCTAGATCCCAGTGGTGCCAGGGTTGTAATACAGGGTTGTCTGACCCCAGCTCACAGCGGAGGAAAGGGCGATCAGGACGCAACAGTGGCAGGCAGCATTGAGATCTGAGAGCGGACCGCATACACAGGCAGCTTAAACCAAGAACCAGTTTTGATGTGCTTAACATGGGGAATGGATTGACAACCACGTTAGTGGCTGTGCTGAGACTTCTTGCTTTTCTGTTAATTACATTTTCAGGTATTTGTCTTGTCCGCTCAACTAGACTGACAGCTCCTGAAGCCCAGGACTGCCTTGTGGGTCTCTTGCCTCGTGCTCTGTGCCCATTACACTCAAAAGCCCTGCAGTGAAAGCCTAACTGATTCATCTTTTCATCCTCTTGCTTCACCCTCTTTGTGAATGAAGGACAGTCAGACCTCCAACATTGCTAAAATGTGGTAAACAAATTTTGTAAACACTTGATTGGGGATTTTCTAAATGCCCCTACCAGTAGAATGAATTTGATGATCCTCCAAATTTTAATGAAACTTCCTTCAGAATGTCTTAAGGTCGATGTTTAATTGTGAAAGTTCACGTTAGACTTTTGGTTAATTTTCTTTTTTATCTGTCATTCTATTGAAGTGATTAAAATGTGTATTCTGCCTATCAAAATACTATCTTGGGCTAGTAGACTATCCTAAAAGTAATTTTTTGCTTTAAAGAAAAAGGGGCTCTAAAGTTATCCTTCAGATTTTCTTTTGGAATAACATGTTGATGACACAATGCTGAAAATACGGTCCCTGAAAAAGAACAGAACACACACGTACACAAACACACACAGAGGATAATGCTAATCCTCTGCTGATGTGCACCTGGGAGGACAGAACTGGCCCTACCGGGGTTTGGAATGGTTGAAATACTGACAACATGTTGACAACTTTCTGATCAGATTGCTTCTGTTACTCTTTCCCAATACTGAAATGGATAAAAGACAACAAATCATCCTAGTTCTAGCAGTAAGCAGAACGTCTTCCTAGTTGATGGGAAATTCTTCACACAGTGTGATACCAGCTTGCAAAATGTGGAACTGCAAAAGCCCCTCGGCTCATTAGAGCAGGAGTTGGTCTGAGCATTGTATAGTCTCAGAGGGAAAAAAAGGTTTCCTGAGGGAGGCAGTCGTGGTGAATCAACTATTGTCATAGCTGACTTCAGGGAAGTCCAGTATTAGGAAGGCCCCCGTTTTGTGCAAACTGATCAAATACAGATGTTTCCAGGGAGTTGACCTTATTGACCGAGACTTCACTGGAGATTGAGTGGCAGACAGCCGGTCAGTAGTGGGGTGAAGGCATGTTTTGGCGGGAGAGTGTAAATGTATATACAGTAGACAGGATGTGGGTGACACTGGGCAAACATCTGTTTTATTGATAAATATATGTTTTACTTCCAAAAGTTTTATACCAGGCAGATGCAGTGAAAAATAAATTTAGTTTCAGGCTTTTCTAGGTGTCTCGCGTGCACGTCAAACTCTGAAAGAGATGAAGGGCAAACAAATATTAAAAATGGGTTCAACCTTCCGTCTTCCTGAAATATCAGATTTCACATAAAACTCATCAGCTGAGCTAAGTATTAGGCTTGATCAACGGCAGGAAACTAGGGGATCAGATGCTAATAAATCAGAAACAGATACCCCCTCTCGAGCAGAAAATATATCACAAAACTGCAAACGAGGAAATCATCTGATGATTTTTTAATGCATGGGCATAGAGAAGAGTAGCTTTTTTAGGGGGGTGTGCTCCACCTTAAACAGGGACAAAGAACAAGATTCCTAAACACTTTACTTAGATTTCAACTTTAACATATGCAAAAGAAACCAGAAACATCCAGATACTTGGTGAAGAATAGATGCTGAGGAGTAATTTAAGGGTTGTGGAAGTGCAGATATTAAAATGGCAAAGTGAGCACGTTTAAACCTTGCTAAGAATATTTTGCTAGATGTTTCCATGCATTTTCTCTCTTCTGGAACTATACCCTCAGCCCTCAGCCTTTTAAAAATGTATTGTCCCACAATTCCATTCCTTTCTTAGTATTTTTTTTCTTACTCATTTTCATTTTGTAAAGTACATGCTTTATTGAAATAAAACATATATATGGAAAAACATGCAAAAGTTCACAAAATTGTAAGCTCAATGAATTCCTAAGCTCAGTGAACACACCTGTGTAACCAGTGCCCAGTTTAAAAAACAGAACATTTCCAGTGCCCAGAAACTTGTGAACTCTTCCTCTGAGGGTAGCCACTATCCTAACTTGTAGCACTATACATTACTGTTGTCTGTTTTTGAGCTTTATATGAATGGAATCATAAAGTATGTATTCTTATGTCTGGCTTCTTTTATTCAATATTATGTTTGTGTCATTCATCCACAGTGGTTAGTTCTGTGCTTATTAAAATTTAAGCAGTATTGTTTTTTAATACAGATGTATTCATTTTATTAATAGGTAAGTACAGAAATGTCTGTATGTATTTCAGCATATCGAGGGGTCTGGACACTCAGAAGAGAGTGCAAACAAGTAACCAACCACCAGCAGAAATCACAAAGAATCCACTGAGTTGCAACAAAATTCTCAAACTGACATGTCTGCGATGCAAGGCGCATTATCATTAACACCTGTGACACCTACATATTTGGTTCCCAAGTATTTTTCTTAAAAATACACATGCAAGTATTCTTTTCTTTTACCCACCTTAAACAAGAATCCAGGGAGTGTGGTCCTGCTCTCTGAACAGAGACTGCTTCTGTGAAAACAGAGAGAGCTAAATTAAATTAGAAAATCCTGGTATTCAGTAAGACTGAATTTCCCTTCCTTCCTACTTTCCCATTCCACAATCTATCACCTAGAGTAATTAAGACCAGGGAGGTATCATCTTCACTGGATTAACCTTAACTAAATTGTGCTCATTCAACATGTGCCCTTTTGATTAGTCCGAGCAGGGCCTGCTGTCTCGGATACACCCACCTTGTAATCCTACACACTTAATTAATTTCAGATGAATAGAGAGGGGCTAAGGTAAATTCTCCGATTAATAAACTGCAAGTCCTTACGTGTGTCAGAGTAGCTCAAGATTTTCATTCTTCCTTTATTTCTTTACCCTGCAAGGGCTAAACGGAGATTGAAATTAAAAAATAAAAAAAACCACACAACACATACACACAGCTGCAATTGTGTGAAGTTGGTGAGAAGGGTCCCTGAGCAGCTTCATCATCGTAAAGGGCAGACCTTAAGAATTGTTGGTAAAATGGATTCTTTTTCTGCCAAGCATAATTTTTAATGTCCTTCCCCACCTGGACCTTGGTATTTAGTTTTAATTTGCACATATTTCCTGTTCTATGTACTGATTCTTGGTTATGAAAGTTCAATATTAATGTCACTAAATTTGTATTTTTAAATATATTTCTCAGAAGTAAAATATTATTAATAGTCTGAGAACTTTTCTGAGAAATGGCTTGAAGTTATTTGTTTAATCATCAAATTTAAAAGCTTTCAAAAATATAATAAAAATTTGCCCTCATGGGCATTTCTGTCAGCAAAGAAAATTATTTCCTTATAATAAAACAGATCCAAAAGATGTTTATATGCTATAATTTATCTCATATTAAAAGATGGCTAGAAAATTACACAAGATAGATTTACACTCTCTCCTTCAACTCAGAAAATTTATATGTCTAGTTATTAGTGACTTAAAAACTACTACTGATCTGCATAATTGTATACAGAGTTTCCTCAGTAGCCTGTATGTACTATGATTCAACTTAATGAGGTCAATTATATTCAGGGAATTTAAATTACTGATACTTGGGAAATAAAAAAACCAACATAGCTGTCAATTTCCTGTGTTGGTATACAGGGAATTCTAGTTATAAGATAAAAATAACTATCTTAATACAGCCTATTTTATGTCGTTTAGCAGGGATTTTAAAAGGCCACTAAGTTTTTATACGGGGAATCATTCAAGAAACCATATACTCGACTCACTAATGTTCTGATTTTGTTTCCTAAAGTTAATCCTTGTTCCAAAATGACTTAAAAAAAGTCGTTGAGTAATTCTGTTAGTATTTTCTACTAGCCTAGAAAAATTAACTGTGAAATTATTGCACTCCATTTTTAACCGCACTGCTAATTCCCTACTAAATATTCCTACCAGTTAAATAAGGACAGTACTGTTGGATAATATGCCATTAAATGAGTGAGTGGGTAGAAGATTTTACTGATTATTTTACTAATTGCTTACTTGTGAAAATTCTCAAAATGGTGGAGTCATTTGATTAATTGAATGCAAATATTAAATAATTTTTGATTGATGATATGCATGCTGACAGGCACATCATTTCTCAGGATGCATTAGCTAATTAGCCTTATCAGGTTTGTATTATCTCCTCCATCTGTGGCTGGGTACAGGGGCATTTTAACTCAGGAAGTCTTATTCTCTCTGCCTTCCCTAAAACCAGATCCTACATTTGACCCCTTTGGAAAAACACAAAAGCAAGTAATTTAAATCAGCCCACACCTGCACCATCTTCCAAACTACCCTTATACGAACGCTTAGCACATCGCATTCCTGAGCACCTCAGGTGGCTGCAAAAGACAATTCATTCCCCCTAAAGAACAAAATACTGACATTGCGTTTGTCTTCTTTGGGGTCAAAGGAAAGTTGAGATATTATTCATGAACGGGCAGCTATGTTTGGACCTGTGTGATTTATATTCACTATAGAAACCAACAACTATTTTTGAATGGTGAAATTAAGTATTTATACAAGGGTACCAAACAATTCTTTAGCTTGGTTATGTCCTGCAGTTTATGTCACACAATCAGAAACTTTGTGAATACTGTTTTAGCTGATGCACACCAAGAATTCTTACATTAGGAATGTAAGCATGTTATCTGGAATTGTTTGCTGTAGGGAAACTTGTTCAGCTAAATTTTGCAGTTAAAAAAAAACCAGAAAAATTCATTAGAACGTCTCCGTAATGCATAGTATAGTAGTCTGTCTCTTCACCTTGCAGTTTAATTGCCATGTGTCTCCTGCGTTGGCCTCTTTTAACAGGAACTTCCACCAATAAATTCAAGTTTTTGTTCTTGCTTACAACCGGTATTTCCAGGTCTGGCCAGGTCCACAGAAAGGAATTAAGGATTTGGATAGTTTTTCAATATAATTTGAAGGTGTTTATCACTTTGTCTTTCAATAACCGCTCCCCTTTCCGCACACCCATCGCGGCTGCTTCTCGGGCTCAGTAAATGAGCCTCTGCGCCAAGCCAGGTCGCTGCAGGCACCTCGCGCTTCTGCTCTCGGCGCTCGGGCTGTCGTATCCCCCTCGTCTCTTTCGTGCATGTCTCTGAAAACAATTTTTTGTTTTAAGCCTGTGGCGTCTCCGCGCGCAGACGGAAAGGCAAGTGGGAGGGGAGGGTGCAGGTGAGGGACAGGCGGCTGCGGCGGGCGCGGCAAGCTGCCGGCGCGGAGGCTCCTTCCGGCGCCGCGTACTGGGCGGCTCCGGGCCGGATGCGGCGCCTTCTCGGCGCACGTGGCTCCCGGCGCTGCGGCCTCAGAGGGCGGAGGGTCGGAGCCTCCGCCGGTGTCCCCGGCTTCTGCCTGAAGCCCTTCGCAACGCGCCGGGCCGCGAGGGAGGGACGCCCGAGGTCGACCCGGGTAATGCTTGCAGCCCAGCGGCTCCGGCGGGCCGGCTCCGTGCGGGTCCTGCCGAGCTTCCTGGGGGCCTCCCCTGCGGCCGAGGAGGGGTCCAGAGGCGCCCGGACGCGGGGTGGAGAGCAGGCGCCGGAACGGGTGTCTCCGACGCTCTGGAGGCCAACGGGAAGTCCCGGGTGGCGCGGCGGGGCGGCTCGGTGGAGAAGGCCGTGCCCGCGGCGCGGCGGCTGTACCCTCGCAGCCCGCGAGTTAACGCGGGGAGCCGCGGCGAATAGGGGCGTTGGCTGGCGCGGTTGGGGCCTGGAGAGCTGGAAATGCCGGGCCTGGAAGTCCCTAGGGGTGGCATGTGGGGGCCCAGCCTGGCGTCTGGTCTGGCGGCGGAGGCGGGCCGCAGCCAGGTAGTCCGCAGCTCGGACCTCCGTCACCCTGCGGGCGAATGCAGTGGCATGGGGAGACGGGCGGGGACAAGCGAAAGAGGGCTTGCTCAGACCGAAGGGTCCGGGTCGGATGGCCAGACCGTATAGGCGAGGGGGACGCTCAGCCTGGGAGCTCCGGGACCGGCGGGGAGGGAGGGGGAGCCGCCCGAGGTAGGGGAGTTGGGAGGCTGGTGGTCGTGAATGAAGTCGGAATCGGGCTCAGGGGAGAAAAGACAGCGGGGTGCGCAAGACTGCGTTTTCTTCTTCTCGGTCCGCTTTCCCGCAAACCCTGTAGACGCCGAGCCCGCAGTCGCGGCTAGAGCGGAGGCCGAGTCGCGGGTTTCGCGGGCGTCTCCCCTCCAGCTGGGCCAGGGGCCTGACCCGGGCTTGACCTCTCCCTGCGCCTCGGCCGCACGCTCGGGACCGCGCACTGAGGCCCGCGAGCCGTGCGTCTCCGACAGGACATCCCGTTCTCGGCCTGGTGCCCTGCTCCGGGAGGGGACAGGGCCGGGTAAGGTGTATTTCCGCGTGTGGAGGGGGTGACTCTTGGGTACTGGCGGCCGGGTTCAGGCCCTGCGGCGGAAGAGCGAAGCCTCCCCAGCTTTCCCGCCAGCTGGGTTCGGGATTTCCCGAGCAGGGTCCTACGTCGGACCGGTGGAGGCTGGGGCTGGCGGAGATGGTGGGTCGTTACTCCCCAGCCTCTTTAGACAGGGAACAGCCTGGCCCAGGAAGTTATGGGTGACCGGGCGCACACTATTCCCGCGCTGTCCTCAAACTCCGGGGTCTCAGTTCCCTGTGCCGTCACTTAGTGGGCGCCCCATTCCTCGGCTACAAGACGGCCCGCGGGCGCCCTACGTGCACCGCCAAGGCCCACCGCTCACCGGCCTGCGCCAGAGAGGGAGGTGCGGGGCGGAGAGCGGCCCTCCCAGGGTCTCCCTCGCCTGTCACATCTGCACTTATTTAAAGCTCGGCTGGTGGTCCGCGCTGTCTGGAATGCCAGTTTCGGGCCTGGCCTTCTACGACATTTGCATTGATTAGCCAGCGGGTCGTGGGGAAGGTGGGGGGCGCAGGAGAGCCCCGAGGTTGCGCCGTCCCGCGATCTAGCCAGAGCCCAGTGATTCCCATTGCACCAGATTGCTGAGACAATGTTAGGGACCAGAGAACCGAACTTTGAGAATGCTCGATGTGTATGGGAACCGGCGGTTGCCACTTAATACATACGTTGTGGTCCAGCGTGCACACACAACTAAACCTGTGCAGGCTCCAGCGAGGAATCAGGCAAAGACAGTGAACAAGTGCTGTGACCCCAGGTCACCCCCCTGCCCTTCCCCCAGGTCCTAAGTTTGTATGCAGTGTCTGGGATATGCAGCTTCCTCGGGGTGAAACGTAAATGTTTGCTCGTGTCAAGTTTATAAAAAATGAGATTTCCTGCCTCAAAATACTGTACATAACGCATTAAAAAGGCACGGGCAACCTGCATCAGAGACATCACCCCAAGTGGAAGAGCCCCATGCAAATTCATGGGTGAACGAGATGCTGTGTTCCAAATTACTGTGACTCCCACAGGGCAAAGGGCAGGAGCAGGGGGGTAGCTTTCTTATTCTAAAAGCCTTAAAATGTTTGGTCTCTTTTCGCATTTGCCTTTGGACTTTGTATAATTAAGGGTGAAAATAAGGCTCCCTCTGTACTTCTATTCCCTTTTGCTTTTCTGCAAAGCTTTTATCTCAGAGAAAAGTTGTTTTAGTAATATGGGAAAGAGAAACCATGTGCTGAGTCAGCAAAAAAACGCTGCACCAGGCCAGTTCAGTTCAATAATACTGCTATGTGTAATGTACACACTCTATATGCCTTTGTGGAAATAATGAAAAATATATTGGAACTTTCATGGTATAGAAGTGCCCAGAAAGCCTGTTGGCAATTGAGAGCCACATTGAGAAGTACTGTCTTCTAATACAAGGAACTATGTTCTGAATATATTTTCTAACAAGTGTTAGACCCAAGGCCACTTAATGTGAAAGAGAAAAATAAAAATACAGTTCTCAAAACACAAAATATTTTATTTTTTCAAATGGCCATGTTGCAGAATGTTTGAGCATTCCTTTTTGCGCGTGTTCTTGTGACACGTGGTCAAGGTGGATGGAATCTTATTTTTCATTTTGCGTCATTAGAAACATTTCTCAAAAATGTATCTGTGAAAGGTCTGAAAAGTCTCCCTGCAAGTCCTGTTGAACCTTGATAACCTATTGATCATGCATTCTTATTTGTGTGAAAGGAATAAATTTATTCACAGCGTCACTTGGAATGAAACTTTCTTAAACTGTTAAAGCAACTTTTTTAGAGCGATTGCTTTTAACTAAGTGTTATCTGAATTTTCAGAATGTGACCATTTCAACTATTAACAGTCCAAAGTATATTTTCAGTGGCAGTAATTCTGGAGCTATTTCTTCATAGTTCTTTTAATTCTTATGGTTGTAGAAAGTGTGACTTTTAAAAAATAAAAGTAGCATATTGCATAAAGAACCAGTCAAAATTTTGCTTCACTTTCATTTATCTTTTCTACCTCAAAACTTAAATTAGTACAACTTTTATGCTTTTACTAATTAAATTCTTAAAAATATAGCTGACTTCTTTACCTTGTTTCAGCATAATACAAAAACATCTGGATGTGAAGTGAAAAATTTGGTCTGTCACCCAGCTTCCAGATGTTTGGTACTATGTAGACAAAACATCAGGATGAATGACTGAAATTTTTTTCTCCACAATCCAGATGGTTTAGTGCCTGGTGCTTCTATAAGGAAGCATATTTTCCTTTCTCTAAACATCACATCCTACCGTATCCCACGTAAGGCATGATTTACGCTCTTCCAGCTACAAAATGCTAGGCCCATTTGGAGTGCAGCTAAGCAACCAGTAAATGAAACTCTAAGTATATGTTTTGGTAAATGTAGTTCAAGTACAAGTGTTGGTGCATACTTAGGAGGGCACGGTGGTGGTGGACCCAGACATGGGAGGGTGAGAGAGAGAGAGACTTGTTTAATAAGAGAATGACTTGGCTAAAAATTCATTTGTGGCATCCCATAATCTTAAATAGGTGAAGTATAGCATTTAGCAGGAGCTTGGACACGGCTGCCTTTTGCCTGAGATGCAGCTGGACTGCAAAATGTCATTGTGCACTCTGAAGCTCTCTTTCCTTGCTATTCCTTCTTGGAGCATTATAAAAATTGAACAGATGAATGTAATACAAACATTAAAACATGGTTAGGACTCACAAGCATTATACAGGTGAGATTCCTGACTGAAAAGCAAGAAAGTGCTATGGTGAATATTTAAATCACTCAAAAAATATAGTGATGATGAATAGATTTTATATGAAATGTCACCACATTTTACAGCCATTAAACTTGGGGCTGAAGACAAAACGTTTTTTCCTTCCCCAAAGTTACAGAGATTTAAGGTCATGAGCAGAGTCAGAGCGTCTCCTGGTCTCTCTGCCTTAACCATGTTGAGAAAGAAGGAATCAATATAAAAGAAACTTCCACTAGAATCTGCAGATGAAATCAAATCCAGAATGCCAGAATGAATTCCATTCTACTTATTAACCTTACACTCACTGGATTATAGAACAGTGTTTAGATAATGAATGGCAATGAATGTTCAAACATCATAAAACCTGACCCCTTAACAATTGCTGCAAGAAAAACATACCATTTTAAATAGACCTTCTTACAACTCTGAATCTGAGCCTTGGATAATAAGACATAGGATTTTATACTGGCTGAGAATCTATTTTAAAAAATAGTTGAAGAGAATCTAGTAGAATTTCAGGGGTATACATATTGAGTAGTTAAGAGACTCAAAAGTCAAGTGGGAATCTTTAACACCACATAAAACAGAGTCACAGTTATTTTTCTTGATTGAATGTTTTCATGCCGTTTTTGGGGATTCATTTTTTAGAATAAAGTGACAGTGCTGGAAGGGACTTAACGCTCATCCAGGCCTCCTCTGCCCTTTTCTAGATGAGCAAACTGGGGACCCAAACCATGAAAGGACCTATCTGGGGCCACTCATTAGATTTGCGGTGCCCAACCCCTGGACTGCAAACTGGTAGCAGTCCGCAGCCCGTCAGGGACAGAGCTGCAGAGCCCTGCCCCTAGGTCCGTGGAATAATTGTGTTCTGTGAAACTTAGGAAAGTGGGGGAGGAGGAGGGGAGCAAGCAAAGCTTCATCTGTATTTACAGCCGCTCCCCATCTCTGGCATCACTGCCTGAACTCCGCCTACCTCTCTCCACCGGCCTGGTCTGTGGAAAAATTGTCTTCCATGAAACCGGTCCCTGGTGCCAAAAAGTTTGGGGACTGCTGAGTTAGAGGAAGGGTCAGAACTGGAATCACTGAGTTCCAGTTATGACTCACAATGTCCCACTCTCTTTCCAGGACGCTTGTCTTTGAATCATTACAACACTGCTCAGCGTTACAGGTTTCCTAGTAGTGTCCAAGAAACTGACACCCATCACTGCAGGTTGGAAATAGCTCAAAACCATTCATTTGCATTACACATTTAAGCACCATAAAACACAGCCAGCGTGAAAGCCAGAGTTTCCCCGCTGGTCTCCAGAATAAGACAGACTATTGCAAAAACAGAGCTAATAAAACTCTGTCAACCTCAACAATTTGGCTAGAGGTCCTGATAACAAGTGACAGCTTTTTAAAGAGAACTTACAGCACCTTGGAAGGATGTCATGTGCACCAGAATCTGCTATAGTCTCTTCTTTGAAAATAACACAAACATTTCAAATAAGTAACTTTAATGGGGAGAAGGGAGGAGAAGGAAGTGGTTGTAGCCAAGCCTATACCATTCTTTACAAAACATGTATTATAAATGTCACTGGTCCTTCACCCAGCTCAGAACCATCTCAACTCTCTACCCCAGTAGCTTGTGTGATGAAACAGAAGGTGGAGGGTGGAGGGTGAAGGATGGGGGCGGAAGGGTCAGAGAGAAATACTCTATTTGAGGATATTTAGATAGGAATATAAAGCGTTATGTCCCCAATTTTAAGGACCTGGTGATCTCACTAGTTCTTTATGGCACAAACCAAGGAAATGTGTGATGTTATCAGACCTCTTCCATTTAATATTTTGTTCACCATCAAATGAGAACATAGAAGTATTACTGCTAGGAAGAGAAGACAACACTTCTTCATGAGTATTCTGGTCCAAGAACTACAAGGAAGGTTAACAGTTAGGAGAGATGGGGGTGGGAGGAGTGGGTGAAGTCAGGACACGGTACAGTTGGTCCTCAGTATCTGTGGCTTCCTCATCCATGGAATCAACGAACTGTGGGTCAAAAATACTCAGAAAAAGAAATGGATGGTTACATCTGTACTGAACATGTATAGATTTTTTTCTTGTTATTCACTAATACAGTATAACAACTATTTACATAGCATTTACAGTGTACTAGGTATTATAAGTGATCTAGAGATGATTTGAAGTATACAGGAAGATGTGTGTAGGTTATATGTAAATACTACACCGTTTTACATATATTTGGAGTGGCGACACAAGAATAGCCATGTTTGATTTTCCTGGAGAGAGAGGCGATGCTGGTAAGGCCTTCGCTTTAAGCTTATTCAAGGTCAGTGGTCCCTGAGAAGCAGGATCAGGCCAGAATTTGGGGGAGAGGGATGCTTGGAGAAGTCTGCATCCTATATTCTTCTTTCAAATGCTTAGGGGAGCAACTAAACCAGCAGAAGTTAAACCAAATAAAACCAGTATGCCCACTTTCCTCTTTAATTTACTCTCCCAAACAGATCATCATTTGGGCTATTCCCCTGAAGTCAAGCATGAAATCTATTTAGCTGGATAGCTACCCATTTCCTCTGACCTGCAAAAGAGATGCCCTATTCTTTCAGAATCCCTGGAATGCCAGAATTCAGGGAAAACTGGAGCCACATGCCTGGGCCCACTGAGATCCCCCCCCCCCCCCGCCCATGTCAAAGGAACAAAGATGGAGCCAACTTTCAGCACCACCCAACCCAGAAGCATAGCTGCTAACTCATCAGCATAGGCCACTGAATGGTTTTAAGTTGCTATGGGTTTGAGGGAATGTCTCAGTTGACAAGAGTTTTTAAATGTTCTTTTGTGCCTGGGACCCTTTGGAAGTTTTGTAAAACTTAAGGACTGCTTCTCAGAATGTTTTTAAATGCATAAATTATATTGAAATAAACTTATCAAGTTATTTTTAAGAAACAAATTTGTGATATCATATTTGCTTCTTTGTTAGCACATTAAATGCAAGATACAGTGGTGGGTCTAATAACTTCTGTAATCCTGATAAGTGTAAATGATAATTCAAAATATTCTCAACAACTATAATGTGATATGAAGGTATCTATGATTTCTGTTGGTGACAAAGTCACAGGTATTGCTAATGCAACTGTAGTTTGTTTACATTTATAATTAAAAGACATGCTAATTTTCAAATAGGGGTTTGCAGAAATGAAGATGTAAATTTTTCATATCTAAGTTGACAGACCTCTGCTTTTACTTGATTGCACTTGCAGATCACTTCATCTCCTAGTGAAGAACCCCTTAGAAGGAGGAAAAGGGGTGATTCTCTACTTTAGAGATACGCGATGAGATGGTCATAGCCATTTGACTAGATTTTGATTGGATTACACTGGGCCCAACGATGGAGTGTAAACTTTGAACCTGTGACATAAGATCTTGTTCCTAAAGTGAAAAGTAACTTTATATTGTAATCCTGTGGAGCTGAGATCTTGAGAAGCACTCCCTTGATGAGAGGACACTGAAGGAAGTGTGAAGATCACCTGTCAGAGTAGGCAAGTGGTAACCAGAGCCAGGAAGGACTTGATAAGGAAGGACTTGATAAGGATGAATGAATCACCTCTGCTTGCTGAATGAGCCCTGGGCAGGGGGGGGTGGGGGTGGGGGGCTCAGACTAGAACCTGAAATGCAGAGGGTGATAGGGAAGAAGTACCATCTGCTGGCAGGCAGGGAGACCCCTAGGAGGATGACAGAGCTCTAGCCATCAAGACCTGTGGTCACAGAGGGAGTTAAGTCCAGGCACGAGTCAGAAAAAGAAGCAGACTCTGCTTATCCATAGAGAAGTAAAAGCTTCAGCCTCTATCCAGGGACTCCACAGCAAGCACATGGAGCAGATCCCCAGGGCAGAGGGGTCTGCAGGTCAGGGCAGAGCAGCCCGCAGCCTGGGCGCAGAGGACACAGAGAGAGCCCCAAGCAGGAGTGTCTTCCTGAAGAGCAGGCCAAAGACACAATAGATAATTTGAACTTCCTGAGTGTCTTCCTGAACAATAGGCAAAGAAATGATAATTTGAACTTCATTCAAATTAAGAACTTTCAGGCATCAATAGATACTATTAAGAAAATGAAAAGGCAAAACCACAGACTGGGAGAAAAATATTCAAGACACAGAGGATTCATATTCACAAAATATAAAGAACTCTTATACATAAAAAGATAAATACAAACAACACGAAGTTTATAAATGTATAAAAGACTCAACAGACACTTCAGAAGAAGGATATCCAAGTGGCCAAAAAGCATTTGAAAAGGTGCTCAATGCCATTAGTCATCAGGAAAATGCAAATTAAAACTTCACTGGAATATACACATTGCAGAAGGGCTAAAATTAAAAAAACAAAAACTGACAATCTCAAGTGCTGGAGAGGAAGCGAACACCTAAAACTCTTACACTGTACTAGTACAACCACTTTGGAAAACTTTCAGTATCTACTAAAACAAAACACAGATTTATACCCTAAGATCCAGCAGTTCCCTTCTTAAACATAGGCCCGTGATTGCATTTGTCCATTAAAAGACATGTAAATATAAATATCGTATCCATTTATATAAATGTTTATCAACATTATTCAACCTGGAAACAGCCCACATTGCAGTATATTTACACAATGGAATATCACGTAGCCACGAAAAAGAACAAACTATTGCTACACACAAAGTGGATGAATCTCACAGAAAATGTAGAGCAAAAGCAGCCAGGCACAAAAAAGTATACATTGTGTGATTCCATTTAGGGAAGGACGAGAACAGGCAAAACAAATCTGTGTGACAGAGGTCAGAATAGAATTTACCTTTGCAGAGGGTTATATTGATTGGAAGAGGGCACAAGGGCACCTTCTGTGGTGCTCAATTATAAACATTATTGACTTTCTGAAAAGTGATTTGGAAATGCAATCAAGTAAAAGCAGCCTGCCATGCTATAGATTCACTCCTTCTAACTCTGTGGTTTTACGTTACAAAAAGATTTCACTTGGGCCATATGAGCACGAAGAGAATGCAAGGGCATGCTACATGGCAGAAGATTTTTACAATAGATGTATCTGGCAAAGGGCTTGTATCCAGTTAAAAAATGTGCAAAAGACTCAAAATGCACTATATAAAAGAGGATGGCCAGTAAGTGTAGGGAAAGTTGCTGAACGTCTTCATTCTTCAGGGAAATGCAAATTAAATCCACAATGTGATACTAATGCACGTCCATGCAATGACCGAAGTTAAAAAGACTGGCAATACCGAAGTTGGGCAAGCATCTTGAGCAATGGAACTTTCCTGCTCTGCTGATGGGAATGCAAAATGGCATCGTTATTTTGGAAACCAGCTGTGTCCACTAATGCTAAACATGTGCCTAGCAGGTTAGGGCTCTGTGTGACTGGTCTGGGAACCCAGTTACATAAGAACAGGGAGAAGGACCAGGGGTCTTGTCTAATGAAGTCTGCCAGGCTTAGGAAATTCTATTCTAAGTGCTTGGATTTTTTCCTTAGATTTCGAGCAAAGTTCTTTATGCATAATCCCAGCATTATCTTGGTTTAATTAAAGAGAAGGGGAATTGTCTGCGCTTAGTTCAGAACAGTAAAGGAGATGAGAGATCCTTTGGAGATCTCTGGTGGAAATGGTTGCACCTGGGAAGAACACTGGGAAGCTCTGGAGTGGGCAGGCAGGTCTGGATAAAGGTTTCTATAATGGGGCCCCAGGTGAAAAGGGTGAGAAAGCCACTCACCTCCTCCCACCGTTGTCCAGGAAATGGCCTCTCCCTTCTGGCTGCCTGGGGGTGGCACAGACAAAAGGCATTCCCTGAGCAGAAGTGTTTCTGCAGCACACACTTCTGTATTTGATGAGCCAGCGAGAATGTTGAGAATCCAGCTAGGAAGGGGAGGACAATGGTGATGGTGGAGGGACGTGGGGGAAGGGGGACAAAGTGGCCAAAGAATACCAAAGCGCATGGAAGCCTGAGGCCAAGCCTCCCAGCCTTCCTCACACGAGCCCATCCACCAGCACGTACTTCTGGCCACACATTGATGTTTCCCATGAAAATTGGTGCTGGAATGGACAGGCTCCAGGGTGACTCATAACAAACAGCAGAAGGATGGCAGGGATTTGACATCTGTTCCACAGTCCACAGTGAAAACTTCTTTCCCCTAAACACTGAGGATGGTAGTTATAAGTGCCAGCCTTTGTGGGTCACTGTCAAGAGTATTCCTGGTTTGAGAATTTTCTCAGGAGATGCGACCGATGAAACAGCTACCCCAGACTTTGCAGATCACATGTCAAAGTTCCAAGTTATGGCGGCTCAGTCCTTGAACAAAATATGAAGTACAAGATACCAGCCCCAAGGAGAACATCATTCCTAGTATCTCTCACCTCAATCCTCTCTGACTGGGTCTCCATGACAAAAGTGTTCTTTTTTTTTTGTTTTTAAATTCATATTAAACTTAGAAATTATTCACATGGCTTGTGCTGTTCCTTTGGCTTTGAGATTTGGGAGACTGACTTTTCAACCTCACGTTTATTGTCATCATCCACTGACATGTATTAGGCACCTACTGTGTGTAGAATTCTGTTTATCATAGAAGGGATATGTATAAACTCATAAAAGGTATCAATAGAATGACCAAGGTTTTGTCACTAAATCCCAAGACACCATTCATTCATCGATTCAAAGAGTATTTACTGAGCCTCTACCATGTGCCTGGTGTCATGTGGCTGTTGGTGACACAACCGAGAGGGGCAGAACAGAAAGTCTATGCCCCTAAAATTCTTGTGGTCCAGTGAGGGAGGAAGATTTTGATTTTTAAAAATCACTCTTCCCTCGTGTTTCACTCTTCCCCAACCCTAAACTGTCTAAAAAAGATAATTATCGAGCTTAGGATGGTTAGGTATACACAATGGGATCTAAACTCACTGCACTTTGAGAGGGTTACAGATGGGCGGGGAGAAGGCTGCGGCCGGCGGTCCCGCCGTGCATTGTAAGGTTTGGGGGCTGTTTGAAGGACGGCAGCTGTGGCTTCCTCCAAACTAAGAGACGTGACCCTGGAAGAACTGCAGGGTGTTCTCATTTGGTTGTGTGAGGTCTGTGCCCCCCAACATGGTTGAGAATCCCCAAAGCTGACCCCAGACAGTGGTGGAATCTGGGGTGGGAGGTGGGGCCTCAGGTCAGGCAGGAACCCTGACTGAAGGCAAGGAGAACGTTGTTCCTGGTATCTCTCACCTTGACTCTCTGACCGGGTCTCCATGGACAAAGGACAAAGGATGAGAATTCCACTAGTATCATGGAAAGAATTCCACCCACCCATGGAAAGAGAGAAGATGATGTGTTTGCAGTTGCTGTCCAGTTTACAGACATCTTCACATGTATGATCACATATGTTTCTCTTAATAACATTTGAAGTAGGCAAGATAGCCCATTTCACAGATGAGAGAACTGAGGCTTCTTTCCCCAGGTTAAAGAATTTGCCCCCTACCACACAACTTACTAAGTGGCAGAGGAAGGACTTGAGCACATTTCCTCTGACTGTTAGTCCTGTGTTCTTTCCACAGGCATGAATATTATTACTTAAATTTGCAGAGCCAAGAGCATGCATGAGCCCCCATCAAGGAGCCCAGAACCTCCCAAGGTGAAGATCTGCTCCTGAACTTGGCAAATAACATTGAAGATTCTGCTGGGAAAGAATCTTGCATTTGTCGGAATGCTTCCCAGAAGGGCTGTATCGGTGTGCAGAAGAGGAAACAGATGTCAGGGGCTGGTTCTCAGCCTCCGACATTCAGTCCACTTTACGATTCTCCTCCGCAGGCTGCATGAGAAAGAGTGATTCCCCCTTGCCAGGCTGCGCTGGTTTTTTAAAATGGAATATAAATAGCTGTTTCTACCATGTGATTCTAGAGCTGGGGTCAGCAGACTTTCTATAAAAGTCCAGATAGTAAGTAAATGTTTTTGGTTTTTCAGGCCACATGCAATCTTTGTTACAAGTATTTAATTCTGCCATTGAGGCACAAGAATAGCCACGGGCAGCATGTAAATGAATGGGCATCACTGCGTTCTAATAAAACTTTATGAACCTGAAATGTGTATTTCATATCATTTTCACATGTCACAAAATATGCTTCCATTCATTTTTTTCAACCATTTAAAAATGTAAACACCATTCTTAGCTCATGGATCATAACAAAAAGGTATTGGCCCCTGGGCTGTAGTTTGCTGACCCCTATTCTAAAAGACCAGTCAGTCCCAAATATTGCCCCCAAAGAGACCTTGGGTACCCCATTCCTTTGGGTTAACCTATACTTCTCCAGACTCTTCTTTTAAGAAGCAGCCATCCTGGGAGGAAAAGCACATTAAATTCCCCAACAACTTCATTTTAAAAGTTTATTAGATTAGTTAGAATGTAAGAGCCATGAGGGCTTGGCTTTTTGTCTATTTTGTTCACTGGTAAGCTCATTAAGTCCTAGGACGACAAACAGAGCCGTATAAGTACTCTATAAATATTGGTTGAATGGATGAATGATTTTCCCCTCTAAACTGAAAGACTGGAGCCACCAGCAAGGGTGGCTGGGGGAGAACAGTGAGGGCCCGGGGCAGTGGGTGAGTGGGCAGGGCTGAAGATAACACAACCACTTAATGATGTTCCTGCAGGCCTTGGGCCTGGGAGCGCTGAAGTCTTCTGACGCTCCAGGAAGCCAGGGCTTGGAAGAGGCAGGGCACAGGGCATGCCAGTGCCCACGGAGCCTGGGAAGGGAGTCAGAAAAGACCCAGCAGCTGCACATGGTGCCCAGAGCAGCGGCACCGAGGCTGGCCCAGTGGGCTCATCTGATCCATTTCAGTGGAGTGGTGCAGTCCCTGCCAAAGAAAACTTTAGGACTTGACAAGATTTGGCAAGTCCCTGAGACATAAGTTTGTGCAGTGTAAAGTTAGAAAGGTCTTTTAGGAGACTGGGCAAATCCGGACAGTGGAAAATATGTGTGGGGTGTCAAAATGAACTCCCTCTGTGGGAGAGTGTCAAGGAAAGGGAAGGCTAAAAGAGGACAGAAAATGAAGACACCCCCCCACCCCCCTAAAATGGCCATACATCTTTCTGGACCAAATGCATCATAAACTGCCCTAGGACTGAATGAATGCAATGGATGGGTATGTGTTATTAAAAATAACCAGGGTTCTTCACTGCAACCACAAGGAAGACTATCAACCAAGATGCTCACCAGATGGAAAAGTTCTTAGAGATAAACTGTCCCGGTAGCGGAGCGGTAGCCTTGATTTCTCACCCTGAGTTTTCCTTGTGTGGAGCAAGATGAACAACCAGCCATGCCTCTGGCTGTCCACTAATCTGATCCCCATCTCTTGCTTATGGACATTTAATTTGACTTGGTGATTCCCAATCTTGTACACGGATGGACCAAATCTACCACTTTTTTCTGGTTAGATAAATCAGGCTGGGGCCCCGTGAGACCTTCCAGATGCCGGTATAGAGGTGAGGGCCCCACATATCTGGCCCAGGAGCCCCAGCTGGGGAGGAAGCACTAGGACAAACTGACCTCTCCATCTGAGCTGGACCCGCAACCATGGAGGTCAACATTTGGAGCCAACATAAGAGTCACAAAACTTTCGGAAGTGCCTATGATGAGTTGTGCTGCATGTTTCTTCCTTCACATATCCACAGCAGCATGGCAGCGTAGCTAAGAGTCTGCTAGACCTGGGATCATATCCTGAACCTTGAACTTGCTAGCTTTTTGACTCGGGGAGGTTACATTACCTCACCATGGCTTGATCTCATCGGCTGTAAAGAGGGAGTGATATTTACCTCATTGACTTTTTGTGAGGGTTGATTGAAATAACGTGTGATGCAATAGTACAGTGCCTGTCATGTAGGAAATGTGTGATAAGTAGTATGTGCTGTTGTTATTTTTAAACTGCAGTTTAATAAAATCATTTCCATTTGCTCTTAATTAGTAAGCCTTCAACTCCCCATTGCCTAGCCTCCAGGAGAAAAGGGGGCCCTCCTATGTCTCCTGACCTCATGTTGCCTGCTCCCAAAACTCGTCAGCCCAAGCTCCCCCATGGAGAGGAGAGCAAGCAGGTATCCAGTTGGGTACAGCCCTAACTGGCCCTCTGCTCTCATCAAAATTTCTTCAAAGTCTCAGCTTTAATTTAAACATTCTTGCCAACTTTTCATTTTACTCCATAAAATGTTTTAATGTAGTAAATCTTATCAATTTGTTCCCCTAGAATTTTTGAGTAACTTCAAGGCTCTGAGAAAACAAATGTTCCTCCTAAATACACATCTCTGTTGGAGAATCTCAGACTAATGTCACCTCTGCCTAGGGCAGGTCAGCAGGTTAGAGAAGGGAGACTTCAAGTTAGACTGTCAGGGGTGACTTCACGGAGACGGTGAGGCCTGAGCTGGCCTAGTAGGATTTGGACACGTGGAAAGAAGGAAGAAGTGTCATGAGCAAAGGTCTGCAGGTGGAGAATGCAAATGAAACCCTCCAAGAACCAGGAAAAAGCTGTGTTCTAGAAACCAGGAACTAAGATTCTTTCTCACCTGAAAGTCACTCATCTCTGTAACCCAGTCCAGTAAAACCCAATCCCACAGGAGCCCGATTTGCTGTTCCAAGGCCATCAGTCACCTTCAGTAGCCACACAGTCCCTTCTCCCTCTCCTCACTCACTCCCGACACATTTTCCACCCGGACAGGAGCCCCGTGCAAGCATGGCTGGCGCCAGGCAGTGCTCACGTGCCTCCCTTGGGACTTACAGTCATTAAGAAATTTCTCATAACAAGCACTTTGGCCCCAAAGCACCCAGCCTTCCCTGCCCGTCTCAGCAGCCAATCTTCAGGCCCCGCCCACCCCCATCCCAGGCCAGCACCTTCTCACTGTGGGAATTGTCCAAGCTTCCCTCCATCTTCCCTTCCTTTCTTTGGGAAGCTTCCTCCCTGGAAGTCTTAACAAGGGCTCAGAGCCAAGAGGAGGATGAATTACGACGCTGCATCAGTTCTGCTACAGAAAGCGTGAGCTACCTTAATGTGCTGAGCTACTTTGCTTCTGATCACAGACTGCTCCCATTCTCCTCCAGGCTCAAGCAGAGACATCCAGGAAGCAAAGCGAGGAACAGTCGGCTGGGGGACCTAACAATGCCTTCCTCCCCTATTACATTCCCACCCCTGAAGAAGGCTGCTTTGGGACACACTGGGACAGGGTGGTGCTAAGCAAGGGGCCCCCTGGAGCTCACCGGGTCCTTAGAGTTGCTTTCTGATGTTTGCTGTGCATCTGGAAATGACAACCCGTGCCTCTGGGGCTTGGCTGCAAGGAAGACCAGTGGAAGGCACGTGGACATGTTTTTCTGTGTATTCCAAAGCAGGTAGCTGTGTCGTTGCAGATGGGATCTTTCTTTCTGCTTCCTTCCTACAGTGATGAGCATATTGCAGATCTCAATAATACTTGATGAAAGATTTATTGGTTTCCAGCCAGCGTGTTTAGATATCTAGCCTCTTCTCCACAGATACCAACACGGAGCATCAGAATAGGAGCATCAATTCTTTAACTTGGAAAGACAGAGGTTGCTACAGGGCAGCTCATGATGGCATTACAGACTCGGCAAAACGGAACAGGGAGAACACGCTTAGGCTTCAATCTAGATATTAAGGCCCAACTCCTCATCTGTAAAACGGAGATACACTGCTTAAATGATGTATAGTCTGTGAAACAATTCAGCAAAGATGAACACTTAGTAAAGGGTTTAGTATATCAGAGATTCCCAATCGTAATTATTTACTTTTTTCTCTCTTCGGTTGGTCATCAAATTCAATTTGGTAAAGGTGAAGTGGCTCTTTTGGAAGCTTGGGATATAAGGATGTGTCCACTTAAGACAGTGGGATGTCAAATTATGAATTCACTCCTCTTAGATGTGGCCGTGAAGGAAAATACACAGAGCTCACAGGTGTGTTTGGATACATCGTGACAGCTGTTTCTCTGGCTGTTCCGTCCATGCTCTGCCTTCCAAGACTGTGGTGGAGGCTCCTGATTATCCCCTTCCCAAGTCATGCCTGAGTGTCTCAGCAGTCATGAGATCCCAGGCTGGACAGACACGGGGGCTGCTGACATCGTGGAGGCCTTTCTCGGGCTCTGGCCTCCATTGCTCCTGACTCTGGCTGGCTAACGGCACGGCGCTGGGGCCTGAGGTTAATAAAAGACAAAGAATGGCTTCAAAAGTCTCCTTAGGGATCTGGGGGAGGGGGATGTTGGAGGTGCTTGAAGGGGGCTCAGGGAGAACAGACCTCATGGGATCACTGCCCTCTGTCGGTGAGGCAGGTCACAGTGGATGGCCCCACAGTGCAGTCCTCTCCCCACTCTAGCAGAGGCTATGGTGCTGCCTGTGACAAAAAATAAGCCCTTGAGGCCACTGCCACCTACACCAGGGTTCTCCACCCTCGTGTGCAGACCTGACCACCATGGCTCGGACAGTGTTTAATTTCCAAAACTAAACTCGGTAAAATCTGTTTAATATCTGTTTAACTTCCACAACGCCATTGAACATCTAGAACAAGTCAAAAGACCAATGAGGTTTCAACTAAGCTGGATTTGTTTGTTTTTGTTTTGTTTTACCACTGTAATGGGAGGGCAAGAACTACAGAATTTTTTTGACTCAAACTCCTTTCTTAGTGAGGTTGCCTTTATTTAAATAGCACCTTGTCTCTGAGAAGTTAGTAAATCAACAGAATGTGTCCCAGAGGTGGGCAGACAGGAGCGATGATGTAAAAAGCTGAAGTCATCTGCCTGGATCAGACAGCACGGGAAAGCCGATGTGGGGGAAGGAGCTGCAATGGGAGTTTGTTTTCTAACTCCTAGATAGGAATTCTTTCTGGCAGAATTAGACATTTTTTATTTAAAACTATTTCAAATTTGGTCTCCAAATGTCAGTCCAAGACAAGGAGAGGAAGGTCACCCGTATCAACACAAAGGCTTCCTGCTGCAAAATTCTGCCTGGTTGGCTCCTAAGATCCTTCGCCTCTGGCTTCCTGATCAGGCCAGGGTGCCAGCCATAGCCAGAGTCATCCCACCAGCACGCTCTCCGCTTCTGTCTCTGCTTCTAGGCTGCCGAGAAAGGCTGGAGCACAGGTCCTGACCTCACAGGCTGGGCTGTGGCGGAGTGCTTCTCGCTTCCCTGCTCCCCAGCCCTGCGGGACTTCCCAGCCCCTTTCCTTCCTGCCTCCCGTTTCCAAGCCACCCGCTCTTCCCGTCACCCTCATCCCACCTCCCGCTCAGCACACGCCCTCATCGTTTCTATCCCCAAGCGGCCGCCAACCTCCCACCTCCCCTTGCCTTTCCCTCCACAGCTCTCTGCCCCTCACCCCTTTTCCTCCCACCTTCCAAGGCCCACCCTTCCCCACTCCCGCCTCTTCCACAGTCTCGCTCCGTCAGAGTCCCTTCTCTTGCCTTTTCAATGTCTCCCCTCACTGATTCCTCCTTGAATGTTGTTCAAGGGCCCATCACCCAAGAAAACCGTCCTCGCACTCATCACTTGAAACTTCTTGAAAGCCATGCCCAACATCTCCTCTTTCCACCTCAGTCTACTTCTCACACCCTACTCAGCCTCCCCTTCACAAGACTCTTCCCCAGAGATAACCATTAACCTCCTCACTGCCCAACCCAACCGCCTCCCCCTCTCCCCTTGGGTCTCCTGGAAGCCTGGGAAGTGCGTTCCAGCCCTTCCCAGCACTCTCCTGCCCGTTCCTCAGCGTCACCTCCTGCTCACCTCCTGCTCACTTGCTGTTCCGTGTGTTGCACTGGCTCCTCTCCACGTGTGTTGGTCCATCCATCCCCCTACTGTTCCCTGGACAGTCCTTCCTGGCAGTCACTTCCCAGAACTCCATCTCAATGTATCCAACTGGAACTAGTCTTTTCTGTTCTCCCTCCCTCAAACCCACTTCTCTCTTGGAGTTCCCTGCCTCTGCCATGGCCACTGTCATCTTCCTGGGCAACCTGATGATGGCGGACCACTCAATGTCACTTCCCCTCCTCCCCTAATATCTGACTGTGCCCCTGACATTTGCAGGTCCCCAGCATCCATCTTCTCTCTCCAGGAGCACGGTCTCTGCCTTGCCAGTCCTCCTCCACTCTGACCCGGACTACTGAAATAGCCTCTGGTCTACCTGCCTCCAATTCGTCTCTTCTCAGCCTGCCTTGTTTTACAGCTCACAGGGTCTATTATGAATACACAGGTGGGCTCACATCACCACGCACTCCATCCTCAAGGCTCCTGCACTTTTAAGGGGCATCTGTGGTTGCAGAGTAAAGCGTGGCCTCTGCGGCCTGCTGACCAAGGCTCTCAGTATGGCCCCACCTTAATTCTTAATTCCATTCCCCACCGCACACACACATGCGCACACATACACACACCCCACAGGCGCTTAACCTTATTCTCCATTCATTTGCGACCACTCATCCTTCTCCAGATACAACTTTTACTCCCATGCCTCCATGTGATGCCAGTTCCCTACCTTGGAACATCATTCTCTACCTTTGAAATTCTACTCAGCTTTAAGGCTCACCTCTTCCATGAAGCCTTCTCCTATTCCTCCTGGCACGGCTCGCTTCTTCCTCCTCTGAAGCCAGGCAGCATTGTGTTCGTATCTCCATCATAGCACTTGCTTCGTCCTTCGGAGGGCAGGCCATGCCTTTATTCTGCCTATGTCCCGAAAGAGCCTCGCAGCTGGACTAGCACGTAGTGAGAACTCATTATCTGTAGAATGAATGAATGAATGAATGAAGAGTCCCACTGTTTTATGGGGTTAATCACTGTCATAGCTTTCGTGGTAAACCGAGTGCTTTCACATATTTATTTAATATATCCTAGTTCCACCAGGAGCCCAGCCCGGGCTCAGCCGAGGCGCACAAGAGCATCCCCCAGCCTCACTTCCTCACTGCATTTCCATTCTTCCTCCTGGGGCACGGATCTCTCTGTCCCTGGATAAGACCAAGTCTCAACTTCTTGCATTAATCTATGACGGGTCGTCTAATCCTGGAGCTCTCTGCTCCTTCACAGGGCTGCTGTGAAGGTGTCTGTTGGCTTCCACACTTGTCCCCCGCTTCTTTGCCCTCTTGCCCCTTTCCGAGATTCCCCTCCTGCTGTTCACGTGCCAGTTAACACCAATTCTTTCTCCTTCTCCCTCTCTTGGTGGAGTTGCCTTGCCCTTCGTTTATGACTGAGTGGAGTTCTCAGTCTCAATGCTTCCTTCCCAACCACTTTTGTGTCCCAGCCTCTTCTCTAATTATGAGATGAAAGGCTCTGTCACCTACTAAAAGAAACTCAGGACTTAGGAAATGGGTAGGGGAGTTCTGAGGGGCTGAGAGCCTGCCTGGTGCTCCTGAAATCTCATAAGCAGCCGTCTCCTCTACCTTCTACTGCAGTAAATTCAGGGAGGCCGAGACCACACAGAAGCCCTTCCCCTAAACACCGTCCTAGGACCAGCAAGAGAGAGTGGAGCTGGGGGAGGACAGCGTGTGATGCTGGCCCGCCGGCTGGGGTGAGTCAGCATTCATGCGGTCAGCCCTCTGGCTCCTCTCCCCCAGCCTGGGGAGAAAGTGCTGAGCTGCACACCTCGTGGGCAGCCACGGAACCAAGGCTCCCCAGTTGCTCTCCATCTCCCCACACCCCCGTCAGCCTGTGGGCTTCAGACCCCCTTCTTGACCTTTGCTGAAGGGCTCATGCGGCCTCCAGAGCAGCCTCCATCCCTCTAGTGGCCAGATGCAACCCATGCCTTCGGGCAAGGGGCAGAGCCAAAGGTCCGTGGCCACCGCCTGTAGCTGTGCAGGCCTGAGCAGGAGCCGCTGGGGCCCCAGCCCGGGCTGCGGGCAGCGGCAGCAGAGCCAGTGAAGACCACATCCCGCCAACCCAGGTTTCCGTTCACGAACCTTCGACAGGCGCAAGGCTGGAAGGCCGCCTCCTTTGCCATGGCTTGAAGTGGTTTGCACAGACCGAGTCCAGATATGTAATAGCTGTTCTCTATTTTCTATGAGAAGATTTATTCAAAAATAAATTTAGCTAAGGGGGAAAAGTTAAAAAAAAAAAAAGGAAAACAGAGGGACAGATTTTCTTGTTGACCGGCTGCCAGGAATTGAAACATTGAGGCAGCCAGTCCCTTTGGAGGAGAGAGACAGCTGCAACATTTCACGGTGTAAAGTCAGCGAATTTCCACAAGCCCGCCTGCCAGAGACCACAAAACGGTTTCAAACAACGGCTCGCTTCATGATATGTGTGTGTGTGTGTGTGTGTGTGTGTGTGTGTGTGTGTGTGTGTTTAGAAAAAGGCAATGTGGGGGTGGGCAAAGGGGAGCTAAAAGGTGTCCTCGCGCGGCCGGAGGAGCGGGCAGGGGCGCAGCGAGCAGATTAATGAAAATGTTTCGCTGGCATGAGGGGTTTCATTGCCCCACTGCAAAATTGCTTGCAGATTCGAAAACAGCATGTTTCATTTCAAACTCATTCTCTTGCCATACATTAGCACTTGTCAATGTAACCATTAAGCACAGGCAGTGCAGAAATTTAATTACAAAACCATTTATTTTATTGAAAGAAAAATAAACCCAAGCTACCTCAAATGCATTAGGTAGGTTCAAAACATGTTCAGCTGATAACACCCAGGGCTAGGGAGGCTGCCGCAGGAATAAATGCGTCTTTCATGTGCGGTGGGGACTTGATATTAGAAACAGCTGCCTATAGGTCGTTCTTTATTTAAGTTCAATTATGAATTAAAAAACAACTGATTTAATGAAGGGACTTTTTATATCTGAAGTTACCGGGCTGTGGGATTCATGCTTCTCTTCCCATTTGTGCCTCCCCCTTTAAGCGTTTGGATTAAAATGCTAATTATCCGAATGGAACCTTTTTTGAATGGGGGTCCCTCTGCCCCCTACCCACCCTCCAGCCCATCTCAGGCTTGTCTTTTGTTCTCCTAATGGTGGAAGAATGCAAGGGCTGTGGTATTAAAGGAAGTCACAAAAATGTGCTAAACACATCAAAAAGTCTCCAATCTGTGTCTTATTTATGCCTTCTTCCCTCTCCCCCATGCGCGTCCTCTACGCAGTTGGAAAGCCGGCCGCGCAAGGCTCTCCGGTGAAATACTAGATTTGGGTCAAGCGGTGGGTTGATGTCATACTGCAGACTGCCTCTCCTTAGCACTAATAGGCTGCCAATAACGAGTCTGTTTTACTGTTCTGCTGGAAAGGAAAAAAAAAAAAAAAGAGTTATAACCTTAGTGGTTTGGACTGATTTGTCAATTTAAAGTGTATTTTTTTTTTCTGTCTGAGATGTCTCCCCACAATTTCTTACAGACATCTCCTCCTGCAGTCCACTCAGAGGACGAATATGGAAAGCGAAAATCTGAATTTCTTAAACAATTTCCCTAGTGAGAATAGGAATCTGTAAAATTTCGGGAGGCATCATTTGATCGTTTGCCTGGAGGGAGGCGGGAGCAGGAAGCAGATAGGCACGGAGGGGGCTCTTCTACCGAAAGTTCAATTTTAGCTGTGTTAGGGGCAGTAGCAGACCTTTGTGACATTGACACAGTGATGATTTTGCCGGTGTCGTTACTTCCCAGGGTGAGACGTGAGGAGGGCTTCCTGGCCTGTTTCAGAAGAGCCTCCAGACCTCTGCTGCTCCTTGCAGAACCACTGCCCATGCTCTCTGGGGGGCACCTGAATCCCCGTCTAAACTGTGCTGAGACCCACTAGAAACAGAGCCAGGCAGCTTGGAAATTGCCTAGATGGTCACGGCTGCCTCTGACCCTGCTGTCCTGTTCTGTCCTTGACATGTGCTCTTTATGCCAAAGACACAGGGGGCCTGAGGCAGGGAGAGCACATTCAGAAATAGAGAAACTCACCACTCCGGGTAGCAACCCTTTACCAATAGATTTCAGATAATCACTTGCTCGGAGAGGAGAATGGAGAGCAGAAGGAAACAGAATGGGGAACTTGGTCATATTTTAATATTCTAAGAGAACTGGCATCTAACTTGAGCCCTGCAAACCAAGGAAGCCCCAGACTAGAATGGGCCTCCACCCTGTTATCACAAGTGCACCCAGCAGAGAAAATAGCAAAACACTACAAACATTCCCTGAGAGGGTCAAGAAGGTGACACCCCACTCTGACCCAGCCATGGACAGATGCTCTTGTTCCACGACTATGTATACGAAAGAGCAGAGTAGCGGAACAGGGATGGTGGGAAGAGAGGGCCAGACTGTTCATGCACTGTTACTGAAAGAATTTCCACTTGGGACACGTTCATGCTGTAGACTTTCTAAGCATCACATCTCACTCAATAAAAGTGCACGCCAACGTTACGTGCTTCTGCCTACGTCTCCGCTAGCCAGTGCATGGGATGGCTGGATGAAGGCGCTCTCCCAGGCTTCCAACTCTTGTTAAGTCTGCATTTTCTAATTATATGCTGTTTCTCAGCCTGAATTTTAGATAGGAGAGTTCAAAAAATGTATCCTGATTTTAGAAACAGCAACGATCTTTAAAATAAAACAACTCAATGGATTATTCAAGAATGACTTCTTTTCCCTTATTCTTGTTGTCTTCAGAGTAAGAAATAAACTTACTCTGGGAAACAGAATAGGTTTCCTCTCCTAGGAGTTGGGGTGGCAAAGTGGATGGAGGAGGCAAGCTCTTCAAGACCATCCTGTGGCTTAGAAGCAAGAACAGGGGAAGATGGAATGAGTTTGTATCCACAGTGGCCTTCTAGGGAGTGTGGAAGCCCCAGCCCTGAATTGTGCTTGGCAGAGTGTGCCTGGGAAACAGCAGAGCTGGCTGTCTTTCAGGTAGGCTAGTAGCAACTAGGGCTGCCCCCTTCAAATGGGGCTTTTTCTCCCCTCCTCTGACCTTTCATCCCCACCCCCTTCCCGTCTGTGATATGCAGAGTTGATAATGCCACCTCTAGCAGTGAGTTAATGCCATTTATTCAGATATATTTGTTGAGTACTACTATGTTCTGGGCACTATACCAGGCATTGGGGATTTAGTGAAGAATAAGACAAGGTCCTTGCCACTGTGGTTTAAATCCCAGTCGGAGAGGAACACATGAATGAGGTAAACAAATAAATTAAAAGTCTACACACTGTTAATGCTTTGAATGAAGTAAATTGGGCATTGTGACAGGAGATACTCAGGTAGAGAAGGTCTCTCCGAGGAGGTGAGAGTTATGCTAGATCTAAAGGCAGAGGCAGAGCCAGCCACATGAAGAGCTGGGAGGAAAGTGGCAACAGTGACAGAGACAACAGGCGCACAAAGCCCTGGTGCTCATGCGAATGTGGCCTGGTTGGGATCAGCCAGCAGACCGCTGTGGCTGAGTGTGGTGAGCGGGGAGAGTGAGGTTGGGCATGAGGCCATGGGCGGTGGCGTGGACTCAGAACATTCTAAGTGTGGTGGGAAGCCGTGGAATGGGTGTAAACAATGGATGAGCATATTCTGATCTATGTCTTAAGAAGATGATTAGCTGCAAATGTGGAAAGGGACTGGAAATGAGCAAATGTAATAATAACCGTGAGACCCGTTCAGAGGGTCCTACAGTCTAGGTGAGAGGAGATGGTGGCCAGGATTAGAATGATGGCCGTGAGTGTTTTGCCTCTTCTTTTTTCTTGTAGGTTCATTTGGTTTTACAGCCAGTCTGCGAGCTCCTGGAGGGCAGAGAGCTTGCTTTGTTCCTCACTAGCTAAAGGAGGAGCCCTGCTCCTTCTACCCTTCCCTCCATGTGACACAGCAAGAACATCTCCTCAGCCTGATCTTCAGGACAGCCTGGCACAGACGCTCTTCTGCCCCCTCTGTGACCACTGCCCTTTTGGGGGACACTACACTCTATTTTCTCTTCCCCCGCCCCCGCCCCAAACCATGGCAGCCCTTCCCCAGAGCCCTTCTACCTAGAATGTTCTTGCTTTTTGGCAAAGCCTGACTCTCCTTGCTAACTAAATTGCCTAATAAAATATCGACTCTCCAAAGGCTTTTCCTGACTCCCTGAGGTAGTGGCAGTTATGTGCGCCTCTGTGCTCCCTTAGCACTTTGTTCACACATGGATTTTAGCAGCTGGTCACAGTGTGTTGTAAACTCTCTGCTCGAGTGCCTATCTCCTTACCAGATCCCTAGCTCCTAGTCAATTTATGACCTCATCGCGAAATCCCAGCCTTTCTTTAAAGAGTAGTCAAGTTGAGGATAGGTTTTGAATCATGTTGTATTTGAAATCATGATATTACATGGTTAGTATTAATAAATCATATCATTGTGAACTTCTACTGTACTTTAAAACCTGAGCTGTGACCTCAAGTTTAAACAGAAAGCAGGCCTGGTAGAGTATAAATCCACTTTCCTATTGAATGGCTGACTGAGCGAACTGGAAGATTAATCAATAGAAATTATCCAATCTGAAGACAAGAGAAAAAAAAGATTAAAAAATGAACAAGCTTCAAGCACATGTGGGACAATATCCAAATGTTCAA
This sequence comes from Indri indri, assembly GCA_004363605.1. Taxonomy (NCBI): domain Eukaryota; kingdom Metazoa; phylum Chordata; class Mammalia; order Primates; family Indriidae; genus Indri; species Indri indri. The sequence continues at coordinate 135,055 of RJWJ010000796.1, read as the reverse complement.
TATGCAGTTAATTAGAGTCCCAGATGGAGAAGACAAAGATAATGAGCCAGAAAGTATATTTGAGAAAATACTGGCTGAAAAATTCCCAAATTTGTTGAAAGACATTAATTACAGATTCAAAAGCATAGTAAAACCCAAACAGGATAATTATGAATAAAACCTCATCTAGGCACATCATAATTAAACTGCTGAAAACCAATAATAAAGAACAAATCTTGCAAGTACCCAGAGAAAAATGACCCATTCCATACAGGAGGACAATGATACTAATGACTGTGGACTATGAGTGGTAGTGAGGAAGTGGTAAATGGACTTACACTGTTTCAAGGTTTTACACTTCATGTAAAGAAGTACGATGTTAGCTAAATATACTTTGCAAATTTAAGAATGTTTATTGTAATCATCAGATCAACCACTTAAAAAGTGGTATAGCTAAAAATCTAACAAATAAGTTAAAACAAAATTATAAAACATACTCAAACAATTCAAAAAATGTAAAAAGGGGGAACAAAGGAACTAAATATAGAGTGCACAACAAAAAAGAAATACAATTATAATACAATCGTATCAATAATTACATTACATGTAATGAACACAATATTCCAATTAAAGGGCAGAGATTATCAGAATAGATTGTTCTTAAAAAAAAGCAAGCCCCAACTAGAAGAGATGAACTTTAAAAAAAAAGGGTCAATTAATAAGGAAGACATGACAATCATAAATGCATATGTGTCTAAAAATAGAGCCTAAAGATACATAAAACAAATATTGATAGAATAAAAGAAGAAACAGAAAACTTTGCAATTATAGTAGGATATTTGAACACCCTCTCTCTGCAATTGATAAAACACAGGACATAGAGGATCTGAGCAATTCTATTAGCATACTAACCTGATTAGTATTCATAGAACACTATACCCAATAACTGAAGGATATACATTTTTTCCAACTTCACATAGTCACCAAGAAAGATCATATCCCGGGCTATAAAACAAGTCCTAAAATAAATCAAAGAATTGAAATAATAGTAGTATATATCCTCTGACCACAATGTAATTAAGAATCGATAAAAAATATCTAGGAAAAATCAAAATATTAGAAAATAAAGCACACTTCCAAACAACCGAGGGTGAAAGAAGAAATCACAGAGAAATTATAAAATATTTAAAACTTAATGATAGTGAAAATACAACATGAGCTAAATCAGTGCTTCAAGAGAGTTTTATGGCTTTGAATTCTTATATTAGAAAAGAAGTAAGGTCTAAATTCAATGACTTGAAATTCCACCTCAAATCCAAAGTAAATAGAACAAAGAACATAATAAATATAAAAGCAGAAATCAATATAATAAGGAACAGATAAGCAATAAAGAAAATTAGCAAACTCCAAAGTTGGTTTTTTATAAAGAACCCCCAAATTGATGAATTTTGTTAGACTTCTCAAGAAAAATGAAGAACACAAATTACCAATATTAGGAATGAAAGAAGAGTTATCACCACAGATATTACACACATTAAAATGATAATAAAAGAGAACGTAAGCATATTATAAATAACTTTATACCAATAATTTCCACAAAATAGATAAAATGGGCAAATGCATAAAAATATAAGTCATCAATATGCACACAAGATGAAATAGAAAATCTGAATTCTAGGCCCAGGTAATTTTACTAGTAAATTTTATCCAACATTTAAAGAAGAAATAACATCAAACTTACACAAACTCTTTTGAAAAATAGAGAAGGACAGGGTATACTTCTCAATTTGGTTTATGGTGCCAGCGAAACTCTAATACCAAAACATTACAGAGACACTACAAAAAAGGAATATTATAGGCCAATATCTTTCATGACCACAGATAGAAAAATCCATAAAAATTATTGGCACATTAAATCCAACAATATATAAAAAAGAATGAAACATCATGACCAAGGGAGGTTTATCCCAGAAATGCAAAGTTAGTTTAATATTCAAAAACCCATATAATTCACTACATTAACAGAATAAAGGAGAGAAAACATGCAATCATTTCAATAGATGCAGAAAAAGTATTTGAAAACATTTAATATGCATTCATGACTTAAAAAAAAACAAACCCGCTCAGTAATCTACCAAAAAAAAAGAACTTCCTCAATCTGATAAAGGTCATCATTATGAATGAAATATTGAACACTTTCCCTGCGAGCTGGAAACAAGGAAAGGAAGCCCATTCTTACCACTTCTACGCACCATGGTATCAGTGGTCCCAGCCACTGGACTAAGGCAAAAGAAATAAAGCTTTAAAGATCAGAAAGACAGAAGTATTTGTGGATGATAATTTTTTATGTAGGGAATTCTAAAGACTATAAAACTATAGATGAATTTAGCAAGACTACATGTTATAAGGTGACTATACAAAAATCAATTTTATATTTTATCAACTTGTCGCAAACAATCAGAAAATGAAATTGAAAAGAATTAATTTACAAGAATTACAAAAGTACTTAGGAATAAATTTAACAAAAGATGTGCAAGACCCAATGAAAACTATATAATATTGATGAGATAAATTTAAAAAGACAAATATATGGAGAAATACACTGTGTTCATGGATTACAAGATTCTGTGTTGTCAAGATGTCAGTTCTCCCCAAATTTATCTATAGATTCGACATAAAATTTCAGTGGGTTCTCTTTGTAGCAATTAATAAGTCAATTATAAAATTTATATAGAAATACAAGTGACCTAGGATTGTCAATATTTTTAATAAAGAAGATGAAGGTTGGTAGCCATCTATTACCCAGTTTCAAAGCCTGCTATAAAGCTACTGTAATCGAGACAATGTAGTATTATTGTCCAAAGGACAGATGTATAGATCAATAGGACAGAATAGAGGGTCCAGAGATAGATCCACAAATATACTGTTGATAGATTTTCGACAAAGGTGCAGGGGCAGTTCAATGCAGAAAGGATGGTCTTTTCAATAAATGGTACTAGAACAATTATACATTCATATGCCAAAAAAAAAAGAAAAAAAGAAAGAAGGAACAAATGAACAAAGGAAAGAAGGATGGAAGTAGAAAAAGAGAGAGAAAAAAAGAACCTCCCTCTACCCACCTTATCTTATAGCATATTCAAAATTGAAAATGGATCATAGACCTAAGTGTAAAACCTTAGACCTTAGACCTATACAATGTCCAGAAGAAACATAGGAGAAAAATTCTGTGACCTTGTGCTATGGTCTGAATGTTTGTCACCTCCGAAACTCATGTTGAAATCAATTGCCAATGTAATGGTTTGGGAAGTGGGACCTTTAAAAGGTGATTAGGCCACCAGGGCTCTGCCCTCATGGGTGTGTTTAATGCCTTTAAAAAAGGGCTGTCAGGAAGGGGCTCTCTTCTCTCTCTTTGCTCTTCTGCTCTTCTGCCATGCGAGGAACAATGTTCCTCCCACGTGGAGGATGCAGTATTCAAGGCACCACCATGGAAGCAGAGACCGTGCCCTTACCAGACACCACAGCTGCCAACACCTTGATCTTGGACTTCCCAGCCTCCAGACTATAAGAAATAAATTTCTGTTCTTTATAAATTACCCAATCTCAGGCATTCTGTTACAGCAGCACAAAACACAAGTAGACTAAGATACCTTGGGTAAGATTTCTTAGATACAATACCAAAAGAACAATCTATAAAAGAGAAAAAAAGATAAATTGAACTTCATCCAAATTAAGCAGAAAGCAAACTGTCATTTTATAAATAGCTTGAAAATTGCGGTTTACCCAAGGTTACATAGCCAGCAAATGGCAGAGCCTAGAAATGAACTCAGGGCAGTCTAACTCCAGAGTCTACAGGTTTATGCACAGTGCTTTGAAACAACTCCATTTGCAAGATACAGTGCAGGGAGCTCAGACTTGAACAGCACAGCTGTGCCTCCAGGCTAATTAGCTAAGAACTGCCTACGGACTCCCCACCCTAATCCTCCGCCTGGACCTGGGGGAGGCCTGAGGGCTTGAGCTTTAGCAACACTGAATGAGCTTTCAACAAACTCAGCGATGCTTCATCGCCAAAGAAAAATGTTATGACAGAGGTTAGGACTGGGCTGTCTTCCCTGAAGACTTGCTAGCTCAATCTTGATGACTTGTTATTGCTGAAAACAAGGGCTGTCCATGTGACTGGTGTCACCCCAGGGGCTGTGCTGCAGTGCATGTAGATAGGCAAGAGCTCACCCCTCAATTAGAACTTGTGAAGGGAAGGACGGGGTGAAATCCCACAGTGTGGGCCCTTTCTTGCCCGACCTGCCTCTGCTTTTTTCTTTCCTACAGTGCCTAGCTTAGGACTAGGCATATAGTAGGTTTCAATAACAACTCATTGCAAAAGAGATGGTTTGAAGATGCTGTTATTCACACTAGGGGTTTATTTGTAGTTCCAAACTGTAGACCATAGACTATTAGATTATTTTCTCTGTGTTCTATAGAACAGCACATAGGAATCTCTTTAAAATTCGGACTCTGCTTCAGTAGGTCTGGGATGGGGACTGAGATTCTACATTGTTAACAAGCTTCCAAGAAAGGATGGTGCTGTCCACAGACCACACTGCGACTAGCAAGGCTAGAGAACATAAACTCTCAGAAGCAGTTTCTCTCTTCCTTCAACCAAGAGAGACTTCAATAAGAGCAATGCTTTTAGATCATTTTTCTCCTGGGAGGAAAAGCTTCACTAGTTCATTTCAATTTCTTTTGCACATTCATTTAGTTTAAATAGAAAGATTAAGGGGAATAGGGTTCAAGATGGCTGACTGGAGACATCTAGCACTCGCCCCCTCCACAAAGAACCAAAATAGCAAGTAGACGGCCACACTTTGAATAGGGCGTCTAAGAGAGAACATGGAATTCAGCAGCAAAGTGATAGGAAATACCTGAGGCACAGAAGGAGAGGGACTGGGCAGCCAGCCTGGCTGGGATCAGCTGGGAGCCCAGAGAGGATCCTCAGTGCTGGGAAAGGGTAAGTGAGAGACCCCCAGTGGTTCACATTCCCACTGTGGGCTCCTGCAATCCTAGCTAAGGGAGAACCCCCTGACCCTCACAGGCCCTAAGACCAGTAGAAGGAGATACCTGGGGTCTGTGTGATGGCATTGCTCTAGAGAGGGAGCTCAGGCTGGGTCCCACACACCCCTGGAGACACAAGCAGCTGCAGCGCAGCACCATTCTGAGAGCCCAGCCCACACCTGGTTGCAATCTTCCCAGGGCCCCAATACTCCTTGCATCTCCACATCCCTAGAGTCATGCTGACATCCCCCCCATCCACCCAGAGAACTGCAGTAGGGTGATGCCAGTAGTGTGATCCCAACACCCTAGAACACACAGTGCCCTCCACTACAGGGAATGGGTGGTGCAGTGCACTGGGAAGGCTGCCCCTAGGACAAAGGGACCCTAAGCACATGGTCCCCAGAGCCTGAGAGCTGCCTGCCTGGGGCCTCTGCCACTGATAGCAACCTTGAACCCCAGCATCAGGGCTGCTGCACACTTGCATGTGCATTGAGGATAGGCTCTCCCTGGCCACCACTGCTGTTGCTGCCACCACCCACGCACACTGCCTAGGGGTCTGGGGATTGCCTGGCCCTGCCCACCAGAGCCTGCACCCATGCAGGCCTAACAGACCCTACTCAGTGCCACCCCTCTCAGTGCCTGAGCATGCTGCCCAGGGTCCTCGGATTGCCCTGCCCCATCTACCACCACTGGGATCCATGCGCTCCTCCCAGGGGCCTGAGGATGGGCCCACACAGCCTGCCACCACTACCATTATCACTGCTGGCACGCACCCACACATGCCACATGGGGCCCTGTAGACGGGCTGCCCAGCCCATTGCTGCCACTGCTAACACCGATGCATTCCACCTGGGAATCTGAGAGTTGTTCTGCCACCATTTCTGCAATCTCCCACACCATGCATGCTGCCCAGGGGCCTGAGGACCTGCCCACCTGCCTGGACCACCACTGCCACTGCTGACACCTGAGCAAGCCAGCTGGAAGCCCAAGAATCAGCTGGCCTAGACCCACTAACACTGGTGTCCATGTACACCACCTAGAGGCCCAAAAGACAGGCATGCTTGGCCTGCTACTGCCACCACTAGGGCCTAAGGACTGGCCCATCTGGTGCCTCTATCTCCAGCAAGGCCTCACCAAAGCCTCCCCTAACAACTGTAGCCTAAGCCACAATTAGGAAAGCACAGACACCACTGACATTGTTTACAGCTGAAGCTGTAGGAAAGCACTGACATTGTGCACTGACACCACTGACATTGTTTACAGCTGAAGAAATCATATAGAGACTACACTATTGCATGTACCCAGAATCAGAGCTAAAGTGCCCTACCCAAACAACACCACAGATATATCTAGAGGAAAAAGTTTTCCCCTATGAAAGCCAATCCAAAAAATTGGAATAAGCAACTGTTACACCAGATTACACATATTAATGTAGGGAAACAAGAAACATGAAAAAGCAAGGAAATGTGACATTTCCAAAGGAACACAATAATCCTCCAGCAACAGATTCCAATTGAAAAGAAATTTATGAAATACCTGAAAAATAACTCAAAATAATGATATTAAAGAAGCTCAGTGAAACACAGGAGAACATAGATAAACACTACAAAGAAAGCAAAAAGAAAAATTCAGGATATGAGTGAGAAATTCACCAAAGAGATAGATAATATATAAAAGAACCAAGCAGAAATTCTGGAACCGAAGAATTCAATGAATGAAATAAAAATGCAATCAAGAGCTTCAATAATAGACTAGCTCAAGCAGAAGAAAGAATTTCAGAACTTGAAGAAAAATCTTTTGAAATAACCCAGCCATACATAAAAAGAAAAAATAACAGAAAGGAAAAAAAGAAAGCCTATGTGACATATGGGACACCATAAAGTGACCAAATATTCAAATTTGGGGTAGTCTAGAAGGCAAAGAGAAAGGCAAAAACAAAAGAAGCCTATTTAACAAAATAATAGTGGAAACTTTCTGAATCTATTTAGAAATTTGGACATCCAGATACATGATGGTCAGAGAATCCCAAATAAATACAACCCAAAAGGTCTTTTCCAAGGCACATTATAGTCAAACTGTCAAAAGTCAAAGGGAGAATTCTAAAAACAGCAAGGGAAAAAAGTGTCTAGTCACTAATAAGGGAATCTCTATCAAATTAACAGTGGCGTTTTCAGCATAACCCTTATAGGAAGGGGATAATGTGGTGATATATTAAAAGTGCTGAAAGAAAAAAAAATTGTCATCCAAGAATACTATAACTGGCAAAGTCTTCCTTCAAAAATGAAGGAGAAATGAAGGCTTTCTCAGAGAAGCAAAAACAAAGGCAATTTATCACCACTAGACTGGTGCTACAAGAAATAGCTAAGGGAGTCCTACACTTGGAAGTGAAAAGGCGATATCTACCATCACAAAAATACACAAAAGTGAAAAACTTACTGGTAGAGCAAATACACAAATGAGGAAGAGAAAGGACTCACATGTTACCACCTCAGAAAACCACCAAAACACAATGATAAACAATAAGAGAAAAGGAAAGGAACAAAAGATATACAAAATGACTAGAAAACAATTAATAAAATGACAGGAATAAGTCTTCACATATCAATAATAACCTTGAGTATAAAAGGATTATATTTTCCACTTAAAAAATACAGACTGGCTGAATGAATTTTAAAAAATGATCTAACTATATGCTGCCTACAAGAAACTTCACCTGTGAAGACACACATAGATTGAAAGTGAAGGGATGAAAAAACATATTCCACACAAATGAAAACCAACTATACTTATATCAGATAAAATAGACTTTAAGTTAAAAACAGTAAAAAGAAGCAAAGAAGGTCATTATATAATGATAAAGGCATCAGTTCACCAAGAGGATACAATAATTCTAAATATATATGTACCCAACACTGGAGCACCCAGATATACAAAGCAAATATTATTAGATTTAAAGGGAGAGATAGACTCCAAAGCAATAATAGTTGGAGACTTCCCTTCTCAGCATTAGACAGATCATCTAGACAGAAAATCAACCATGAAACATGGGATTTAATGTGCACTATAGACCAAATGTACCTAACAGATATCTACAGAATGTTTCATCCAACAGCCACAGAATACCCATTCTTCTCATCACCACATGGGACATTCTCCAGGATAAACCATATGTTAGACCACAAAACAAATCTCAACTAATTTTTAAAAATCGAAATCATATCAAGTATCTATGCAGACTACAGTGAAATAAAACTAGAAATCAGTAACAAGAAGAACTACGGAAACTGTGCAAATACATGGAAACTAAACAACATGCTCCTGAACAATCATTGAGTCAAGGAAGAAATTAAGAAGAAAATCAAGAAATTTCCTGAAACAAATGAAAAAGGAAATACAACATACCAAAACCTGTGAGATATAGTAAAAGCAGTGTTAAGAGCAAGGTTTATAGCAATAACGCCTACATCAAAAAAGGAGAAAAATTTCAAATAAACAAACTAATGATGCACCTCAAGGAACTAGAGAAGCAAGAACAAACCAAACCCAAAACTAATAAAAGGAAAGAAATAATGAAGATCAGAGCAAAACTAAACAAAATAAAGAATAAAAAATACAAAACAATCAACAAAATGAAAAGTTGTTTTTTGAAAAGATGAACAAAATTAATAAACTGTTTGCTAGACTAACCAAGAAAGAAAGGAGACTCAAATAAACAAAATAAAAAATGAAAAAGGAGGCATTACAAGTGATATCACAGAAATACAAAAAATCATCACAGACTATTACGAATAACCATATGCTAACAAACTGAAAAACCGTCTAGAGGGAATGCATAAATTCCTGGACATATCTGAAGAAATCAGTAATGAGTACTGAGATTGAATCACTAATAAAAAGTCTCCCAAGAAAGAAAAGTCCAGAAGCAGATGGCTTCACTGCCAAATTCTACCAACCCTATAAAGAAGAACTAACACCAATTCTTCTCAAACTGTTCCAAAAAAATTGAAGATGAGGGAACTCTTCCTAACTCTTTCTACAAGACTAGAATTACCCTGATACGAAAATCAGACAAGGACAGAACAACAACGAAAAAGAAAACTATAGGCCAATATCCCTGATGAACATAAATATAAAAATCCTCAACAAAATATTAACAGTGCCTTGGAAAAGACCTTTTTGAGTTGTATTTATTTTGGGCTCTCTGAGCTTCCTGTATCTGGATGTCTAAATTTCTCAATGGACTTGGAAAGTTTTCACTATTATCTTGTTAAATACGCACTTCATCTTTATCCAACCATTGTGCCAAATGCTTGTGATTGTCAAAAAGAATCCATTTTTCATCACACGTAACAATACCATGTAAAAATGGTTCACCTTTATGTTGTGATAGCAAAGAAAGGCAAGCTTCAAGATGATTTCTCTGCTGACAGTCATTTAATTCATGTGGAACCCATCTATCCAGCTTCTTTACCTTGCACATTTGTTTCAAATGGTCCAATACTTTTGGGATGGTAACATCAAACCTTGCTGCTTATTCACGTGTAGGTTGAGATGAATTCACTTCCACTACAGCTTGCAGCTCATCATTATCTACCTTGGTCTCAGGTCGCCCATGTGGCTCATTTTCAAGATTAAAATAACCAGAATGGAACTACTTAAACCATCGACATACTGTGTGTTCATAAGCCACATCCTTCCCAAACACTTTGTTAATATTTAGAACTGTCTGCATTGCATTGGTTCTACGACAGAACTCATATTTGAAAATAACATGAATTTTTGACTTATCCATGGTTTCACAAAAATTGCTCTTAAAAAATCTGAAAGATAATCACAAGCCAAAGTGTGCATTTGAAAGGCAGAGGATGTACCTTCACAATAAAAATAAAACAAGAAGTGTCAAAGCGAAATGTCAGAGATACCACCTGTCACACTTAGTACTTAAGGAAATCAACATTTCATACTTAATAACCTGATACCAGCAAACTGAATCCAACAGCACATTGAAAAGATAATACACCATGATTAAATGGAATTTATTCCAGGGATGTAAGATTGCTTCAACATATACAAATTGATAAGCGTGATACATCACAACAAGAGAATGAAGCACAAAAACCACATGAACATCTTTATAGGCGCAGAAAAAGCATTTGATAAAATTCAATATAGCTTTATGATAAAATTCTGAACAAACTAGGCATACAGGGAACATACCTCAACATAATAAAGGACACATATGACAAATCCACAGCCAACATCATACTGAATGGGGAAAAGCTGAAAGCCTTTCCTCTAAGAACCGGAACAAAACAAGGATGCCCACTTTCACCATTCCTATTCAACATAGTACTGGAAGTCCTAGGCAGCACAATCAGGCAAGAGAAAGAAATTGGAACAGAGAAAGTCAAATTGTCCCTCTTTTCATACAACATGATCTTATATCTAGAAAAACTTAAGGACTCCACCAAAAAACTCTTGGATCTGATAAACAAATTCAGTAAAGTTGTAAGACACAAAAGCAACACACAAAAATCAGCAGCATTTCTATACACCAATAATAAATTAGCTAAAAAAGAAATCAAGAGTGCAATCCCATTTACAATAGCTACCAAAAAAAAAAATACCTAGGAATAAATTTATCCAAGGAGGTGAGATACCTCTACAAGGAATACTACACACTGATGAAGGAAATTGAAGAGGACACAAACAAATTGATAGATATTCCATGCTCATGGACTGGGAGAATTAATATTCAAATGATCATATTACCCAAAGCAATATAATGATTCAATGCAATCCCTATCAAAATACCAAGGACATTTTTCACAGAAATAGGAAAAACAATCCTAAAATTCATATGGAACCAAAAAAGAACTCGAATAGAAATAGCAATCCTGAACAAAAAGAATAAAAGTGGAGGCATCATGCTACCTGACTTCAAAATATGTTATAGGGCTACAGTAACCAAAACAGCATGGTATTTGTATAAAAACAGACCAATGGAACAGAACAGAGAACCCAGAAATAAATCACATATTTATAGCCAACTCATTTTCAACAAAGGCACCAAGAACATACTTTGGGGAAAGGACACCATCTTTAATAAATGGTATTGGGAAAACTGAATATTCATATGCAGAAGAATGAAACTAGACCCCTATCTCCTACCATATATGCATACAAAGTGTCAACTCAAAATGGACTAAAGACTTAAACATAAGACCTGAAACTATAAAAATAGTAGAAGAAAACATAGGTGAAGCACTTCAGGGCATTGGTCTAGACAAAGATTTTATGGCTAAGACCACAAAGCATAGGCAACAAAAACAAAAATAGACAAATGGGATTATATTAAACTAAAAAGCTTCTGCACAGCTAAGGAAGTAATCCATAAAGTGAAGAGACAGCCTACAGAATGGAAGAAATTGTTTGCAAACTATTCTCCAGGAAGGGACTAATATGCAGAACATATAAGGAACTCAACTCAACAGCAAAAAACCAAATAATCCCATTTAAAAATGGGCAAAGGATTTGAATAGACATTTCTCAAAAGAAGACATACAAATGACCAAGAGGTATATAAAAAATGTTCAACATTACTAATCATCAGGGAAACACAAATCAAAACCACAAAGAGGTATCATTTTACCCCAGTTAGAATGACAATTATTGAAAAAACAAAAAAATAACAAATGCTAGTGAGGATGCAGACAGAAGGGAACTCTTATACACGGGACATGGGAATGTACAGACCTTATGGAAAACAGTACGGAAATTTCTCAAAAAACTAAAAATAGAACAACCATATTATCCAGCCATTCCACTACTATTTGTCCAAACAAAAGGAAATCCGTCTATCAAAAGAATATCTGCATCTCCATGTTTATTGCAGCACTATCCACAATAGCAAAGACATGCAATCAACCTAAGTGTCCATCAATGGATGAATGGATAAAGGAAATGTGGTATATATACACAATGGAATACTATTCAGCCATAAAAAGGAATGAAATCCTGTCATTTGCAGCAACATGGAAGACAAATATCACATGTTCTCGCACATATATGGGAGCTAAAAAAAGTTGATCTCATGGAGGGAGAGAATGGAATGGTAGCTACCAAAGGGTGGGAAGAGTGTGTGGGAGTCAGGGGGAAATGAAGGGAGTTGGGTTAATGGGTACAAACATGCAGTTAGATAGAAGGAATAAGTTCTAGCGTTCAATAAGTTCACAGTTGGGTGACTATAGTTAACAATATACTGTACATTTCAAAATAGCTAGAAGAGAGGATTTAAAATGTTCCCAACACATAGAAATGATAATGGTCAAGGTGACGGATATTCTAAATACCTTGAACTTTACACATTCTATGCATGTAACAAAATATCACATGTACCCCATAAATATGTACAAATATTCTGTATCTTAATAAAAGATTTTTTAAATGCAAAGGAGAAAATAAATAAATAAAGCATGCAAATAAGAATCTACTATGTTCATAGTAAAGCTACTAGGCCAGGTGGAGAACTGTGAGTTCCAGGACAGGCTCATCATTTGGTGCCTGATATGATCTGAATGTTTGTGTCCCTCCCAGATCCATATGTTGAAATCCGGGCCCCAGGATGATCGCATTAGGAGGCAGGGCATTTGGGGGGTAGTTGGGTCATGAGAGCAGAACCCTCATGAAAAGGATTAGTGCCCTTATAAGAGAGGCCCTGAGGAAGATCCCTCACCTCTTTCCCCATGTGAGCACAAAGCCAGAAGTTGCCACCTATGAACCAGAGAACAGGTCCTCGCCAGACATCAAATATGCCAGTGCCTTCATTTTGGACTTCCCAGCCTCCAGAACTGTGAGAAATAAATTTCTGCTATTTATAAGTCACCCAGTTTATGGTGTTTTATTATAGCAGCCCAAACAGACTAAGATAGTGCTCTTCAACCAAATTTGGCACATGCATTTAAAGGCCATGCTGACTTTTGCCTGGTGAAGGGGAAGAGTAGCCCAGTCTCCCTTGTGTCTTCCTGACCAGCCTGGCTCTGGGCCAAACTTGCAAACCCCTTAGGAAAAAAATGTGTCACTACTATCTATCGAAAGTCCCCGAGTCTCTCCTAGTTACACTGTGCCTCCCATGAGACAGATCAAAGTTTGCTGCTTGCCCTTCACAATCTCTGAGAAAAATCCAGTAAATGTATTTTCCATCTTGATATCTAGAGAGGTAACTGTCCTGGGGACAGGCCTTGGCTGGCCCATCTTTTAACCGGCACAATTATATTTTATCTCCCCACACTACATACTAAGCCCAGCGCTGAGACACTCTCTGCCTTTAGCAGGCTCCCCACCTTCATAGGGAAAGAGGGCTCACAGCTAGGCAGCAAGAGTGCGCAGCTCAGTCCTGGGTTTCACTGGACACAGTCTGACTGTTGTGTGAGCAGGGACAAGCCACTGTGGCCTGGAGGAGCTTGTGGAAGCTTTTATGGAAAGGGCTGGGCCAGGCCGGAGGGACAGGAACATACTGTGAAACCAGAAACCATGAGCCATAGCCAGGGAGGAAAATTGCTGTCTGGACAGATGCACACACGTCCAAGCCTGCCGGTGGGCGGCCGCCAGCTCCTCCGGTTCTCAGAGCCTCTCTAGCCACATGCTCCTCTTACCAGGGCCTGGCTAAAAGTTCCACAAACATTTCCATCCTGCATTCAGCCAGGTTGGGATATTTCATTCTACCAAAGAGAGGAGTCAGAGGTTTTGACCTGAATGCACAAAACGAAGGTGGAAAAACAATGTTTGAAATTTTTCTTCAGAAAAAAAAAGGAACCACCAATAAGCTGGAAATTCTTAATAGGGCAGCAATGCAGCAGCTGAAACTACTTGACAGAGGGGAAAAGTCTGAGGCACCTTCCCTGAACTGCGATTATGATCCTGTTGTTCCTGGGAGAAAGAGAGCCTGAGTCATGGCCCTGCTGCCGTGGGTCTTTAAGAAGCTGGGTCTGCCTCCAGTATCTGATGCTACAGCCAAGACCTGGGCCTTCTCTTCGAATGCACCCATGGTGACACTGATCCCAGTGCATTCCTGCCATTCTTCTTGCAGGCAAGCTTCGGGTCAGAGTGGGTGCACGATCCAATTTGTTTGTGGAATAAAAGCTTTAACAGTTTGACAGAGGAGGAAAGGCAAGATGAAAGCAAGATGGCTGGAGCACTTGTACCTGACGGGGTGATCTTTGCCGGAGCAGAGAAAAATGGTTGGGCAGCAGGACAGAGAGAGGCCTACGACTCCCTAGGGTTAGTCCCCAGCTCTGGACAGCTGCTCAGAACCTCTAGCTGGCAGGGTCTCCTTGCAAGAGCAACAGGGCAATGAGGAAGGCCCTGGGTTTACAGCGACTGTGGAGTCGGAGCCACAGCACAGACAAGCTGCCTCCGGGTGGCCAGGATTCCAGCCCCCTACTGCTTGGGGCTCTGCTCAAGGGCACTGTGGCTACCTGGGCAGTTAGATTTAGGAAAGGAGAGACAGTGGCAGGGACAAAATAGTGGTAATCTCCCATAGATTCCCATTGTTTATGGGACATATTACAAACCTGTAATGACCAGGAACTCAAGTTCTTTAAAACATGGCCCAATCCATCCTCCCTACCTAGTTGCTCCCTTGCTCATATCGCGGGCTTCAGCGAAGCCAGTGTTCTCAGTTCCTCACTGTTCCTCCATCCAGGCACATCCTTCCTCATCTCTCCCCTTTCTTAATCCTAGTGTCTTCAAGATCCATGAAGCTTTCGACTCTTCAGAAAGAAAGCTTGACTCTCTATTTCGGTTGTAGCTTGATAAATTGACACTTTCACCGCCCCTCCCCACCCCCCATAAAGTAAGTAAAGAAGCATATTCCCTTTGCCCAGTCTACGTTCTTTCAGCCAGATCCCACAGCAGAATGGTGGGCCCTATATGTGTTCAGTTAGTCTCATCTTACCCACGAAGCGCTTTCCCACTCAGGGTCACACACCGGCCATCATGGTGGCTGGATCAGGTTGGGCTTGAATAACAGCCTACAAACTATACCTGGAATCCCTATTCCTACTTAATCCTAAAGGTTCAAGTTCATTTTCCAGAAGTTTCCTCATACTCCCTGCAAGCAAGTTGGCGCACACAGATGTGGGGAATTGTAATGTAACTCCACATAAACCAGGTCTGTACACAGGCAGTCTTTATTTTGCATAGTCGTGCAGGACCATAAAAATGACTGTGTAAGCTGAAACCCTTCAAGCAATCTTAATAATCAATGGGCAAAATTATAATTGTTCTGTGACCTTTAAACATTTTTGTCAAAACATTAAAAACTCTTTTACTATTGGTTATAAATGCATAGGGAAATGAAAAATTAGTAAAGCTAATATTTATTTATTACACTATAATTTAAAACATTAGAAATATTGGGAACGAAAGTGTTTTCTTTTTTTGTAGAAACTTATCAAAAGTAGTTAGAACAGTTCCTGCCTCTTCCTCTCACTGTGTAACTTACGACACAGAGGGACTATCTTTTCTATCCTTGGTGAATTGCCATACTTTGTTCTAAATCTGGATCAGCTTCTGATATTTTATCTTTTGCTCTTATGATATCATAAAATGTCTGGGAGAATTCCTTTAAGGTGAAGTTTTTTGCCAGCATCACTTGTGTTAGGACGTCTTCATTTTTTTGGAATCTGGATGCAGATTTCACAGCAGCATCCTAACCTATGCTAGCAGCTTCCGCAGTAGACTTACATCAACCAACCCGCACTAAATTCTGAAATGAGCAAACCAGCCTTTGCTGGCAGTAAAAGGTACTTCTTCAGTATCCTTACAATTACCATTTTCTTTCAATGTGGCAACTAACTTCAATGCTTTGGCCAGGATGCTAGGATTTTGAAATATTACAGCCTTCAATCCAAAGTGGAAGAAAACTTTCCATTTCAACCACAGGTGGCTTTCTGTTCCTAGTGCAATTTAAACTAAAAGATGATGAAATGACTTTACCTTGTTCTATATACTCACTGGACTTTTCCAATACGGTTTGTACCATAGCTTCACGCAGGCCACGCCGCATCCTCTCTTTGCCCCGCTGTTGCTATTTTCCAATCTTCTAATCACATCCAATTGCACTTCCAGTATTATCACTTTTTGTCTGTTGCACTTTTATTTTTGTTAGCTTACCCTGTATGATTCATCCAGTTTTGTAAAATGTCCCACGGGTTTATCACTGGGAGACAAGGAGGCAACACAACTCCACACTTTGCTGTCTGGGCATAGCCTGGGTAACAGATGTGAGTGGCTAATCACAGAAAGACTTTGAAAGAAGTGACGTGATTGGTTCATCATCACGTGCATCTGTTGTTTACATTGTGATTTGTGGACGGGAGAGCAGGCAGTAAAGTTTGTACTTTACACAATTAGAGTTAATATGCCATGGTTACTGAAATTTGAACTGCTTGTGAGGGACTGGTATTATTTAACTAAACTGAAATACCTGCATGTCAGTGCCATGTAAATTGAGGACTGCCTTACTAATGTTGTTTACCAAATACTTCTGGGCACATTTACAGCACTGCACTTCATGCTTCCTGCGGCTGGGTGGTCCCATGGGACAATTCCGGCTAGTGGATTGTGAGCAGAAGTTACATGTGTCAGTCTCATGCCAAACCATCTGACGGCCACTCAGTGCTGGCACAGCCCCTGAGGATATCTGAGGAGGTGGCTGCTCTGTCAGCCTGAGTCCCTGAGCAACTAAGATGACCAGAGCCCCCTGCTGAGATATGACGGACATGTCAAGCAAGGAGGAAACTTTTGTTTTAGACCACTGAGATCCTGGGACTGTTTGTTTTTGCAGCACAACAGCTCACTCTGATGAATATGATATACAGTCAGGAGAGAATCTAGGAAAAGGAGGCTAGGGAGCTGGACAGAATTCAGAACCCAGAAATTGGCAGCTGATGGTCAAAGGGGCTCCAAATTAGTGAGGGAAGGGGTAGAGAAAGATTCAGGGGTTTGTACTTAGAACAAAAAAATCTTTACATGGTAAAAAACGATAGCACAAATACAGAAAATAGACACAGAGCTTAATAAATTAAAAAGTGAACACTCTCGTAAACTCTATCCAAGTCAAGAAAGAGAACTCAGCCAGCACCCCAGAAGCTTCCGCCTATGCCCTGTCTGCTATGCTTTGAACATTTGTCCCCTCCAAAACTCACGTTGACATTTAATCCCCGATGTGGCAGTATTGAGAGGTGGGGCTCTGCCCTCATGAATGGGTTAATCCACTCACACATTAATAGATTAATGGGTTATCACGGGAGTGGGACTGGTGGCTTTACAAGAAGAGAGGAGAGACCCGAGCCAGCATGCTCAGTGCCCTTGCCATGTGAAGTCTTGTGCCACCTCAAGACTGCAGAGAGTCTCCACCAGCAAGAAGTCTGTCATTGGATGGAGCCTCTTGACCTTGGACCTCTCAGCCTTCATAACTGTAAGAAATAAATTCTTTTCTTTGTAAATTACCCAGTTTCAGGTATTCTGTAACAGCAACAGAAAATAGACTAAGAAACTATCCCACCACAGTCCCCCACCTCTCTGCCCTCTAGAGCAGCGGTCCCCAACCTTTTTGGCACCAGGGGCCAGTTTCATGGAAGACAATTTTTCCATGGACTGGGGATTAGGAGGGTGACGTGCTGTGGGTGGGGGCGTGTGGTGTAGAGCTCGGGTGGTGATGCACGGCCCATTTTCTAAACAGGCCACTGACCAGTAACAGGTTGTGGCCTGGGGGTTAGGGACCACAGCTCTAGAGGTTACCACTTGCCTGCCTTTTATGATGACATCTTCTGTCCTTTCTTTATAGCATCATCAGTCCACATGCGCGTCCCTCAACATTGTGGTTTAGTTTTACTTTTTAAATATTTTAAAGTCTCTTTTAATGTACAGACTTCCCCCTTCCCCTACTCCTTTTCCCTTCTGAATTTATTTGTTGAAGGAACTGGGTCATTTGCAGGGTTTCCCACTTGCATCCCTGTGGTGCTGCTGATATATTCCTCTGACCCCTATATTTCCTGTAAACTGCTGGATCTACAGGCTTGATCCAATTTGGGTTTGATTATTTTCAGCACTATGACGTCATTGGTAGTGGTACACTTGTTCACCGGAAGGTTAGGGAATCATCTACAGAACAATATTTTTGGTATTATGAACAGCCATAGAAGTTCAATTCCAAGATTCAGCCTAGATCCAATTAATTTATCTGGGGTTTCAGAATGCTGGGATTCCAATTCAAAATGTCCCCTGTTCCATTCTGGTTCCCAGTGGTACAATTCAAACAGGAAAATCAGGGTATTAATAAATGCTTGATTTTTTTTCTCCCAGATCTCAAAGCTCTGTCACATCCAGGTAAATTGCTAAGGTCTGATTTTGGCAAAACTGTTGTAAAGGCCACCCATCAGCCCAGCTTTCTCTCACTAGGTCTTTTGACCCCCGAGAGGTCACCCCAAGGCCCTGTGAACGCTCAGTTTTCTCCCCACCTCCTACCCCATCACAGCTCACCTTCAAGAAGGGAAGGTCCTCATTTTCTCCCACCTTGGAAAGTAAGTCGTGTGGACATCATCCTTCCTAGGGGCTGTGCATTTTAAGGCTCCACCACCACCCCCACCTCTCAAATGTTTTCTCACTTAATTCTTGTGGAGTTGAAAACAGGTAGCCTCAAGCCCAATCCAGCCTACAGTGATGTTTTGTTTTGGCCAGCACAGAGAGTTTTTGCTTGTTGGTTTGTTTTGCTTTTAAGTAGAATGAGACTGCATTTAGGCAGGAGGCATATCCTCTCCAGCTAGATCAGAGCCCACCACCCCCTCTTGTATTACACCTGCCCCGTGCTCTGGGTCCCCTTGTTGTTTGCCACCTTTGTGTTATAGCAACCTTGTACGTAGGTGTTATTAGCCCATTTTACAAGTGGATGAACAAGAACTAGAACACTGATGTGAGGGGCCCAAGTGAGGCACAAGTGGAAACGGGAGAGACACTGAGTGCTCCGG
Source organism: Indri indri (assembly GCA_004363605.1). Taxonomy (NCBI): domain Eukaryota; kingdom Metazoa; phylum Chordata; class Mammalia; order Primates; family Indriidae; genus Indri; species Indri indri. Next base: position 116,000 of record RJWJ010000796.1, on the reverse strand, counting down.
GAAGGAGACCACAAGGCCAAAGCAGAGTCGTCCACAGGAAGAACGAGCCCCAGGGCCTTCTCCGGCCAGCCTGGTGCAAACTAAAACCCACATTCTTTTTTCTTCTGTTTTATGGAGACAGCTCAGGGAAGCATGATAAAATGAGGCCTAAGACAATATTTGGGGGGAAAGTTTATTTTTTTTATGGTCTGTTTGCATTATACCGTCGGGCAAAGAGAGGCAGAGAAAGACTTGTCCCAAATGGCAGGGCTGGAGAAGCAAAAATCCAATGTCAATAGTTGGAAATACAAGTGTTTGGTTTCATTAAACTCCTTTTTAAAAAACATTTCTCCTTTTCTTTCCCTGAGGTAATCCAAGGCAAGGGGATGCAGAGGCGGAAAGAGACAGGGAGGGAGGAGGGAGGGAGCCCAGCCCAGCAGGAGGGCTTGTCCGGAGGAACTCGCTCCCCTCTCAGTGTCCTCAGCCAGCCCAGGAGGTTGGCAAACCCGGCCAGAAGCAGACGACTGGAGTCTTCTGCTGGCCCGATGACTGTTGCTAATCAGGGGCAGGCAAGACAGAGTTTCAGAGTTTATTATTTGTCCAACAGCAAACTCTGTTTTTGAAAACCCGAGTGAAAATGAACAAATAGTCATATCAGGGCCACCGTGGGAAAAATGATTGGACTTCTGAGTTCTCCCATGGCCTGTTGGGCAACAGCTGTCCCTTCCCCCCTCCCGCCCCCACCATGCTGCCCTTGGGTGCCCCAGGGCAGAGGCCACATCTGTAGAGGCAGAAGAGGGTAGGTTAAGAATGCAGGCTCTAGTCAGACAGCCTGGGCTTTCAGGGTGGAATCTCAGCTCTGGCACTTATTAACTGGGACCTCTTGGGTGAATTCTTTGTGTTTCAGTTTTCTCACCTGTAAAATGGAGAAATGGTAATACCTCATGGGCTGTTGAAAGGATTCAATGGAGAGAAAAGCTTAGTACCATGCCTAGCATGTAGTGAGTGTTTAACAAACATTTGTTGTTATTCTGTTATTGTTAGAGCTCGCTCTCTCTCTCAGTCTCTTTTTCTGCCTTTATCTTTCCATTACATGCTACTCTTCAGCAATACCACTGGATTTGCCCACATAGATAAATTCACCCAAAGAAATGAAAATATGTATTCTCTTGCGGGTATTTTGCACACTATCCGCCCAGACCCTCTCTCCTAGGCAGTTTCTGCACAGCTCCATAGATATCACATCCTTACCCCCATCAACACACCCTAGTTCATATGGCATCATCTGCCTGGATTGCCCTCCCCATTCACTTCCATCCACCCAAATCTGGTTCAAGGTCCACCTTGCAACAGAATGCTTTCTGTTCTAAGAAAACCAAGCCAAGTTTACATAAGAAGAAAGGAAATGTATTGACTACATAGTTGAGAAGTCCAGGGGGTAGGGCTGGCTTCAGACATGGCTTGATTCAGGATCCTATGTGAAGTCACTACGACCTGGTTTCATCTCCACGTTGGCTCCACTCTTATAGAAACCATACAGTCCTGATGGCAAGGCTTGCAAGCAAAATGTTCAAGGTTCAAGCCCAGTGAGAAGGATAATTTACCTCTTTCCTAACAGCCCCAGCAGACATTATGTGTGCCCCTTGGCTGTGATTGGATCAAGCCCATCCCTGGACCAATCTTATGGTTGGTGTGGGGAAGGAAGGTGGTGCTTTGAACTGTAGCCCCACCTGTAGTTTACGGACTGCTGAGAAGGAAAGGGATGGTTCCTAGAAAGACATCAGGGTAGTTTTCAAAATAAGGGAGAGTGGACCTGGGGAGCCAAATCCCAACAAATGTTCACCATACACATATTTTTCCTAATACCCATCCCCAACAATTCCAGCCAATTCTCCTCTCTGGACTCCTAACCCAAATCTTTATGATGTCATTCATCTTGCCAAAGTCTTTTGTATCCTTTTCTTGGGAATAAGTCTTGCTCTATCGCCTACTCTGTGAACCACTTTCATGTAAAAACTTCCTGTAACCTTCATTTGGCAATGAATCATCATGCACTGCCTTCTTGTATGGCACTGTTATATCTCTTTTACTGATATTAAAATTCCCATGTATGTATGTCTTACCTTTCTTACAGATTGTAAACTCCTCCTGGGCAGGAAACAAAGATACTTCTTGTCTAGCACCTTGTATGTAATAAATGCTTGTTATATGTTGTCAATCAAGAATTGAACATTTATTCTCTTACACCTTCCATTGGTTGAATGTCTAGTAGGTACTAAATAACATTCTTGGAATCATAAAATTTAGAAGAGTATTGAATTTGGACAGGCTCTTATAATCTAATGCATCTTCCTCTTTTACAGGGGTTAAAACAGAGGCCCAGAGTAATGAAGTGATTAAACAAGCAAGTTAGAAAGAATAAAAACCAAGATCCTTTGGACCTTTGTATTTGTTGATTGACTGATTGACGGCCAATTCAATGGCTTTTCCACTGACCCTGTCTGTAAGAGCAGGGACAAAGTAAGGATGCCTACTACTGCCACTTCTATTCAACATAGTATTGGAAATCCTAACCAGAGCACTAGGCAAGAAAAAGAAATAAAAAGCACCCAAATTGGAACAGAAGATGTAAAATTATCTCTGTTCACAGATGGAATGATCTTATCTGTAAAGAACTATAAAGATTCCACACCAAAAAAACCTGTTAGGCCTAATAAGCAAATTCAGCAAAACTGCAATGTACAAAATCAATTGCAAAAATCAGTTACATTTTAATATACTAGCAAAAAACAGTCTGAAAGTACATTAAGAAAGCAATCCCATTTACAATAGCATCAAAAAGAATAAATTATTTAGGAATAAGCTTAAAGACTTATATAGTGAAAAGTACAAAACATTGCTAAAAGAAATTTAAAAAGACACAAATAAATGTGAAAACATCTTTCATGGATTAGAATACTTAATATTGTTAAAATGTCCATATAACCCAAAGCAATCTACAGATTTAACACAATCCTTATTAAAATTCCAATGGTATTTTTTGCAGAATAAGAAAAAAAAATCCTAAAATTCATATGGAACCAAAAAGGACCCCGAATAGTCAAAACAATCTTAAGAACAAAGCTGGAAGCTTCACACTTTCTGACTTCAAAACATACTACAAAGCTACAATAATGAAAAAGTATGGTACTGGCATAATGTCAAACACATAGAGACCAATGGAGCAGAATAGACAGCCCCCAAATATACCCATGCATAGTCAAATGATCTTCAATAAAGGTGCCAAGATTACACAATGGGGAAAGGATAGTCTTCTCAACAAATGCTGTTGGGAAAACTAAATGGCCACATGCAAAATAATGACATTGGACCCTTATCTTACATCATACACAAAAATCAACTTAAAATGGATTAAAGACTTAAATATAAGACCTGAAAGTATAAAATCCTAGAAGAAAACATAAGGGAAACTCTTCATGACATTTGTTAACAAAAGACTAATGAGATCTGCGGAGGCCAAAGGAGAACTTTATTTTCCATAAAGAAAAAGAAAACAACCTGCAGACTGGGGAGATACAGGCTTCCACCTAAAACAAAAATGTGTTCTGAAGAACAAAGGGAGGGTCTGGCTTAAATGGCTTACACAGGGAAAGTTTTGGTACAGGTTCTCACTCAGGTCTACTCATGCAAATGAAGGATTTAAACTTGTTCAGTTCTCATTGGTTGAAATAGGTGAGCCCTGATTGGGCAGTTTCCAAGCCCCAAACCAGAAGTCTCTGCCAGATATTTCTTTCAAACAAATGGTGGTTTGTGTACATATGTGGCTCCAGCCATAGTTTATCCTGGTCACGGCAACTGCTCTGTTTCAGGGGTGCAAAGCAGGATGTTTGTCAAGAGCTCCTCTCCCCAAGAACCCAGAACATGTGACTACTCCCTCCCACCCTGCCATGGCTGCCTGGCTCTGTTCTCAAATTTAGAGCATCTCTACCAGTCACAGGCAGTCCAACTCATCTGGAGCATCTGGAGTCTTATTTTACGGTTTTATTTCACACATTGGATTTGGCAATAATTTCTTGGATATGACACCAAACACACAGGCAACAAAAGCAAAAATACACAAGTGGGGCTACATCGAACAAAAAAGTTTCTGTGTAGCAAAGGGAACATCAATAGAGTGAAAAGGTAACCTATGAAAATATTTTTAAACCATATATCTGATAAAGGGTTAATAACCAAAATATATTTTTAAATCTCCTATAACTCAATAACAACAAAATAATAATAATAGCCTGATTAAGAAACAGTTCTCCAAAGATACCCAAATGGCCAACAAACATATGAAAAGATGTCAACATCACTAATCATCAGGGAAATGCAAGTCAAAACCATCATGCGATATTGCACCTATTAGCAGTGCCATTATCAAAAAACCAGAAAATAACAAGTGCTGGTGAGAATGTGGAGAAATTGGAACCCTTGTGCACTGTTGGTGGAAAATGTAAAATGGTGCAGTGGCTGTGGAAAACAGTATGGAAGTTCCTTTAAAAAATTAAAAATAGAATTATCAGCTATGATCCAGCAATCCCCCTTCAGGTACTTGTCCAAAAGAATTGAAATCAGGATCTCAAAGAGATATCTGCACTTCCATGTTCATTGTAGCGTTATTCACAATAGCCAAGAGGTAGAAACCACTTAAATGTCCATTGACAGATGAATGGATAAAGAATATGTGCAATGGAATACTATTTAGTCTCGAAAAAAGAAGGAAATCCTGGCTTATGTTACAAAATGGATGAACATTGAGGACATTATGCTAAATGAAATAAGCTAATCACTATGCTGTACTGTACCCTTGCAAATTTGTTAAGAATTAAATTTAAAAGCTTCTGCACAGCAAAGGAAATAATCAACAGAGTGAATAGACAACCTACAGAATGGGAGAAAGTATTCGCAAACTATATACATCCAACAAAGGATTAATATTCCAGAATCTACAAAGAACTCAAACAAATCAGTGCGAAAAAAACAAACCCCATCAAAAAATGGACAAATGACATGAACAGAAGTTCTTTGAAATAAGATAGACAAATGAACAACAAACATATGGAAAAATGCTCAACATCACTAATCATCAGGGAATTGCAAATTACAAATACAATGAGATATCTCACCTTAGCCCTATCAGAATTGCCATTATTAAAAAATCAAAAAACAACAGATACTGGCATGGATGTTGAGAAAAAGGAAAACTTATGTACTGTTGGTGGGACTGCAAATTAGTACGACCTCTATGGAAAACAGTATGCAGATTCCTCAAAGAAATAAAGTAGACTTTATTTGATCCAACAATCCCACTGCTGGGTATCTACCCAAAGGAGATGAAGTTATCTTATCAAAAAGACAGCTGCACTTGAATGTTTATTGCAGGACAATTCACCATTGCGAAGCTGTGGAATCAACCTAAGTGCCCTTCAATTCATGAGTGGATGAAGAAAATATGGGGTGTGTATGAATATATGTATGTATGTATGTATGTATATGTGTGTGTGTGTGTGTGTGTGTATACATATCTATATATATCTCACAGAGTACTATTCAGCCATGAAAAGAAATGAAATAACGTCATTCGCAGCAACATGGAGGGAACTGGAAACCATTATCCTAACTGAGGTTTCTCAGGAATGGAAAAACACACACCATGTGTTCTCACTAATAAGCGGTAGCTAATAGATGGGTACACACAGGCACAAAGTGATACAAAGGACATGAGAAACCAGGGGGCGGAGGGCAGGAGAGTGGACGTGGGATCGAAACTTACCTGTTGGGTACAATGAGCACTATTCTGGTGATGGGCACACCAAAAACCCTGACTTAAGCATTATATGAGATAGCCATGTAATAAAAAATGCTTGTACCCCCTTCATTAGCATTTTGAAATAAAAAAGAAGGTATATTTCATGTTATATGTTCCTTACCACAATAAAAAAAAATGTTAATAATGTTTTTTCAAAAAGTTGATTGAAGAAGGGACACTGCCTTTATCTCCTGGTGCCATTTAGCGTCCTCAAGCATGGGGGGTCAGGGATATTTTGAGTCAAGGATCGTCCCTGTGCTTCTCTACTCACACATAGACTAAAGTGTGGGTCTCGTATTCTAACAGCTGAAATGCACTTTGCATCTGGGTGCAAGCATCGCTAGAGCTCTAGTCACTGGGGGCCTGTGGGCCGGGGGCCCGGAGGGCAGACCAGCCGAGCCCAGTGCAGGGGACAGGGGTACAGCCCTGAAACAAACAAAACAAAGAAATGGAAAACCTGTCTAGCCTTTCATTCTTCGGGGAACAGAGATTAAGGCAGGGCAGGTCCTTAACAGGTGAATGAAATAAATCCACAAAATAAGAGATATACCAAAAGGTGTTAAACCAGTTTGGACACTTCCTCCGAAGCTTCTGCCATTAGCTTCAATGATTGCCCAGCAAAGCTCCTTCATAGCCAGAGATGAGTCTGTCCTAGGCCCAAGACTCCTCTATGGGACCTGGCCAGGTGCTTGGTCCCAATCCAATCCAAGCTGAGCTGTGCGTGAGGCCCAAGGTGAGCCCTGTCTCAACTGGTTCCCAGGCCAAAGGGCCCCCAATAACACGGAACAGCCCTCAGCTCAGGGAGGATGGGGGAGGGGACCACAAAGTCTCTCCAGGTCTCCTCAATCTTCTATCCGATGAGGGGGAACCTAGGAGCTGGACCCAGGGCAGGGGCCAGCAATCAGGTCAGTGTGGCTCTGTCCCTCACAGGAACTCGCCAGCAGATGCCTGCCACCCACCACCCTGCCTTCCACTGTGGGGCCTTGGCTTCGGGGTGGGTGCAGAGAGAAGGGCAGGTACTGTCTTATTTTCCTGGAGAAAGAAGGAATGTATAGAACAGTTGAAAGATTACTGCCAGAAGACTGTGGATCTGATCCCCGTTTTGCCATTTTCCAGCTGCGTGACCCCAGCAACCCCTCCATGCCCGGCTGCCTTAACCTTAGGAGGGTGTCAGGCTGGACAAGATCCTCCCTGCTGTTGGGTGACGGTCAGTTCTGATGACACGCTATCACCTGCACCAACTAAACATCCACAAGCCACCCGCTAGGACATCTGGGTTCCTCAGTGGATGATTCAGGCCAAGTCCCCACGCAGGCCTGTGCTATGGAGCAGTGGGGCAGTGCCACCCAGCAGGGAGGGGACACCAGCACTCTGGAGCCAGGGGCCGCTGTATCTGAATCCCAGCTCTGCCTGCTTCGTGCCTCAGTCTCCCCATCTGTGAAAGGGAGAAGATTCCTATCTCATAGGGCGGTTATGAGGATCCAATGAGATGAGGTTGTAACAGCTCTCAGAACAGTGCCTGGCACATGGTAAGTGCATGATAAGGGCAGGCTGTTCTGACTGCCAATGTTCAGCTGCCCACAAAGCTCTCAAAGCTGCCGTTTGCACTAACAAAAAGCCCAGGGTGTGGCTCCCGGGGACTTCACCTGGGGAAAGTTGAGCCTCACGCAGACCTGGGGTGGGGAAGAGGTGGCCTTGGCTGTTCTGTCCCTTCTTCTGGAAGGTGAGACTTGGCCCTGTGGCCTGGAGATTAGACCCCCCTCCCCACCCAGCAGCTCCAGGAGGCTGCTGGCACCCCCGCCTGCACGTGGCCTGGCAGGCTGGATGTGGCCTCCTTTCCCTGCGGCTCTATTACTGTGGGTGCCTTTCAGGCCTTCTCACTGCTGTCAGCTTCTCGCTTTCAGCTGCTGCAGCAGGGGCGGGCCCTTCCCTTCCTCCTTTGGCAGCCTTGGCCGCAGAGGCGAGCACTGTCCTGTCCTGGGGGAGACCCTGCTCAGCCCCACCCCAGACACTGTCCCATGTCTCCTAACCCCAACAGACTCTGTCCTGAGGGAGGGTTGGGAAGTGAGGAAGGGGCCTGGTCACAACCGTCCAGCCCATGCCACCAGCGGTTCAAGGTCTCTGAAGAAAAACTTCTACACCAGGAAGGACAAAAGAGAAGAAAATGAAAGAGAAGGAAAAAGCAAAGATGTATGCTACAGTTACAAACACTAGATTTACCAAACGTGCCGCCCTCCACTCTGTCGCCTGTGCAGTGCCCCTGCCGACCCTTCCCTCCTCCCCTCTCCTCCCCGACGGACTGTGTTAGATTCATTCCTTAGAGGAGGGGTGAGGGAAATTTCATCTTGGAATAAACAAACAAACAAACAATTCTTTCATCAGCAAGCTCCAAAGAGAAGTCCTTCCAGGGGCTGGGACAGCTTGGCAGCTGGTCCCATACCCTCCCCAGGCTTTTGTCTCCACTAGACCCGCCCTGGTGTTCTCATTGCCACCAAGTCACCTCGTCTGCCTTGTTCTCCTGCCCAGGTGTGGGCTGCACCGCCTCTATCCCCCTTTGCAGAGCTCAGACAGGCTGGAATTCTCCAAAAATAACCTCACAGAAAATCAGTGAAATGAACAAAGAGAACACAAACAGCTGAACAACAGATATGCTTACTGAGTGCAGGTACCTAATCCTAAAACAACCAAAGTCTCGCCACCAGTGGGCTGGCCAGGTCTGGGTTCCTCCCCGCCCTCTCCCTGTCCCTACCAGAAAAGACCCTCCCAAAGAAGAGCTTTTCGACACCGCACCCCCACCCCTGAATCTCCCAGTCAGGCAGAAGCGGGTCAGAGAAAGGGCAGGTGGTATTCAGAGCACAGCAAAGAGCTGGCCTTGTGCCTGAACCAAGGTCAAAGGGGAGGTGGGCCCCTAAGTCCCCTAATGGGAGCAGAATCCTGCTGGGTGAAGCAGCACCCCCACTTGGTGTGGCTCTGGAGAGGGGAGTCGAGGCGGGGGATGGGGTGGTGAGGCCGGGCTTGGTGCTTGGGCCGAGGTCCAGAGGTTGGGTACAGGTGCTTAGCTCCAGCTCTGCCTCTGTCACTTTGGCCCCCTCTTCTTTGGGCCTCAGTTTCCCCACTGGTAAAAGGAGAAAGTTTAAGTAGGTGATCTCTGTAGGCTTTTTTACCTCCAACATTTTCCAGTGTTGCAATTCTCTCCCTTCAGGCAGAGGTTAGAAAATCCATTCCACCCAGATGGGTCTGGCACGGGGCACCTCAGTAAAGGCAGGATGATAACAGCTACCCTTCCCGAATATTGCCCGGGGGCAGGAACTATTGTAGCTACTTTACCTGTGTTGGCTCATTTCCTCCCCACAAGAGCCCTATGCCTACTATCCCCATTTCACAGACGAGAAACTGAGGCACAAAGAGGTTAAGACTCTACCAACACCCCAGGGTGGTCTGGAAGGATGGGGCCTTAGGCAGTGTGGCTCCAGTCTGTGCCCTCATGTCCCAGACAAAATTACTTCTTCATGGACAAGTGACTATAGTGTCTCTAACAGACACAACACTTTTTAGTGGAAATAACCCAAATGTCCATCAGCAGATAATTGGATAAACAGAATATGGTCAACACATTCAGCCTTAAAAGGAATGAAATTCTTTTTTTTTTTTTTTTTTGAGACATGCTGCAACATGGATGAACCTTGAAGACATTACGCTAAGTGAAATGTGCCAGAGACGAAAGGACAAATATTGCATGATTTCACTTACGTGAAATATCAAAAATAGACCAATCCATAGAGACAGAGAACATAGGTTGCCAGGAGCTGGCGGAGGCGAGAATGGGGGACTTATTGCTTAATGGGAACAGTTTGTTTGGGATGATGAAAAAGTTCTAGAAATGGATATTGGTGATGATAGCACAACATTATGAATACACTTAATGCTGCAATCATTAAAAATGGTTGAAATGGTAAATTTTGTGTTGTTAAAAATAAATTTTAGGCCGGGCACGGTGGCTCACACCTGTAATCCTAGCACTCTGAGAGGCCGAGGCAGGAGGATTGCCTGAGCTCAGGAGTTTGAGACAAGCCTGAGCAAGAGCAAGACCCCGTCTCTACTATAAATAGAAAGAAATTAGCCAAACAACGAAAAATAGAAAAAAAATTAGCCGGGCACCGTGGCGCATGCCTGTAGTCCCAGCTACCCGGGAGGCTGAGGGAGGAGGATCGCTTGAGCCCAGGAGTTTGAGGCTGCTGTGAGCTAGGCTGATGCCACGGCACTCTAGCCCAGGCAACAGAGTGAGACTCTGTCTCAAAAAAATAAAATAAAATAAAATAAATTTTAGAAATATCTGTAATAGACTAGATCTCATTTACTGAGCAGTTACTAAGATCCTACTGCACTGAGTGCTGTACACCCCGCCTCATTTAGCCTTAGCAGCCACCCTGTGAAGCAGGCGACCTGCCATTCCTCCCAATTCACAGGCAGGAAGACCAGGGCTCAGAGAAAAATTTCCCTAAGGACCCACGAGTAGTAAGTGGCAGAGCTGACACATAAACCCAGGTAATGCTGAGGGCAAACTCAGAGAAGGCAGAGCGCAATCCGAGAAAACAGGAATAAGCCGAGACGAACCAAGGTGTGCGGCCACCCACACCCCTACCTGTGCCTGGCAGTTCCAAGAATTCCACCTTTGTCTTTTCTCACATTTCTCCCTGCATTTGTCATGTCCTCCTGTTTTACATCTAACCAACACCTTCCCGCCGCACTCCTCCACTGACATCACTACCTCTGCCTTATGCCTGCTCAGGCCGCCTCCCCATCCCACTCCAGCCTCGTAGGGGCTCAGCACCTGTGAGGGCCCAGTCTGTGCTAAGGCAGACGGAGGCCCAGAGCTCTCCTAAAGGAGCCCCTGAGCAAGTAGCTCCCCCGCACCCCCACCAGGGTCCTGCCAGGGCCAGGGGCAGCTGGCTGGTGATTGTCCCCAAAAGAGCCTCAGGGAGGCTGGGCAGGTGACTTCATGGGTGCCAGGCCTGGTGGGTTACTGGTTTATCCCAGTGTCCTGACCTCCTACGTGAGCAGTGTCGGGGCAGCAAGCTTCCTGTGCCCCCTGAACAGCTAAGAAGTGCCCCTTCTCACTGAGGCACACGGCATTTTGTGCTCAGGTCACCCAGGAAAGCCAAGCACACCTACATCCAGACCACCTCACTCAAGTCCAGTTGTGGCCCCCCCAAGGCATTAGCCTAGCCCTAAAAGTCCTTAGAAACTTCTCACATGGAAGAGCTCAAAGTTGCCACATGCCAAAGGTGGTTGTTATGGGAGTTGGGGGCGGATTTTGTGTGTGACCATGACTTGCTCTCCCTGCCCCACATCCCCCAGGCATCCTCCAGCATTCTGTTCCCCCAGGGGCCATACCCAGCCAGTGACCCAGCTGGCCATGGATGAGCTCTGACTCCTCTCAGGGGACCCTGAGCAGCTGGAAACCAGCCCATGGGGATTCCAGAGCACAGGCATAGTGTAGGGCAGGGGTCCCCAACCTAGGTGGTTTGTATAATTATTTCATTGTATATTGCAATGTAATAATAATAGAAATAATGTGCACAATAAATGCAATGTGCTTGAATCATCCAGAAAACATCCCCCCTGCCCCCACCCAGTCTGTGGAAAAATTGTCTTCCATGAAAATGGTCCCTGGTGCCAAAAAGGTTGGGGACTGCTGGGGAAAGATTTTTAAGCAAACATCCCTGTAATCATGTCCAGGAAGGGTGACCGCTACCAGATGGCAGATTTAAAGGATGGGCTCCCGTGCTCTCAGGAGAGACACTGTTGCTGAACAGAGAAGACTCTGGTGTCAAACTTCTAGGGCCTGACTCCTGACTCTGCCACTAACCAGCTGGGCATCTTGAGCAGGTGTGGCTGAATTCTCCTCATTTATAAACTAGAGACAATAATGACACCCACCTCACTCTATTTAAGAGAATTAAGTGGGATGAAGCACATAAACTATTTAGAAGAGTGTATTAGCTATCATTAGATGGCAGACAGGCATTGTTAGTCAATTGCGGCATCTTTCCCTCTGAAACCAAACACAGCCTCAGATTCCTCCTCAACACAGCCTGCAGGTAGCCCCCATCAGGGATAGCATCTGAGACAAAACTGATTTGCAACCATTGTCCTATTTTTTCCTTAATGTGGCATTTAGTGCCTTTTCCCTCTCCCCGAGTTAGGATCCCTCCACGTCTCCACCCTTACCTCTTATTATGCCAATGCTGGGACCACCTGCCACACACACACACACACACACACACACACACAAACACACACGTGTGCACTTTAGATTCAAAATTGCTCCCTGGTTTCCCCATGCACAATTTTAAACAGCTTTATTGAGATATAATTCACATACTATACGATTCACCTATTTAAAGTATAAAACTCAATGGCTTTTAGTATAATATATTCAGAGCTGTGCATCCATCACTATAATGAATTTTGGAATATTCTCATTACCCACCCCACCCCCGAGAAACCTCATACCTCTTAGACATCACCCTCCACTCTCCCCATTCTGCCACCCCTGGCCCACGGCAACAAATAGTCTACTTTCTGTCTCTATGGATTTGTCTATTCTGGGCATTTCATTTAAATGGAATAATACAATATGGGGTCCTTTGTGATTGGCTTATTTCACTTAGCATTGTGTTGTCAAGGTCCATCTGTACTGTAGCATGCATTGGTACTTTATTTCTTTTTATTGCTGAATAATATTCCACTGTATGAATATAGCACATTTGTCAGTTCATGAGTTGATGGACATTTGGATTGTTTTCACTTTGTGACTATTATATATAATGCTGCTGTGAACATTCATGTAGAAGTTTTTCTACGGACATATGTTTTCATTTCTCTTGGATAGATACCTATGTGTGGAATTGTTGGATGATATAGTAACTCTATGTTTAGCCATTTGAGGAACTTCCAGAGTGTCTTCCCAATCAGCTGTACCATTTTAAATTCCACCTGCAGTGTATGAGGGTTTGATTTCTCCACATCCTTGCCAACACTTGTTACCATCTGTGTTTTTGATTATATATATCCCAGTAGATATGAAATAGTATTTTGTTGTGTTTTCGATTTGCATTTTCCTGATGGCTATGATGTTGAGCATCTTTTCATGTGTTTATCGGCCATTTGTATACCCTCATTGGAGAAACATCTGCTCAGATCCTTTGCTCATTTTTTGATTGGGTTATTTGTCTTTTTATTACTGAGTTGTAAGAGTTCTTTATATGTTTTAGATACAAGTCCCCCCTTATTAGATACATAATTTGCAAAATTTTCTTCCATTCTATGTCTATCTTTTCATTTTTTTAAAAAAAGATGATTTTTAAAAAAGACTTTTTAAAAATTCTTCCTACAGAGGGTGAGACCATTCCCCATATGAGGACCCTGCATGGGAGTTTTGGAGGTAACATTTTGGGGACTGGTATAATTCCCTATGACATCATCGCAGGGCAGCTGGGGAGCTCAGGGTCTGCCCACCTCCCAGCATTCTTCACCTGACTTCAGCAATGTAAATCATGCTATAGTATTGCTAGTGGCCAGGTGATGGCTTGAATCTAGGTCAACCCAAGTAATTGCTAAATTCCTACCATGAATCCAGGTTCACGCTAAGAGCTGTGGTAAACAGAAAGAAGCCAGAGTAGGGTCCTTGCTGTAGGAGTTTACTGCTGGATAAAGAATAATTCCATGTTAGAAAACTGTATGATTCATATAATTGCCCAAAATCTAGAATTAAATATGAAAATGGGTGGAATAGTGAATGAAGTAGGAGTTCGGAGGGGACAGAGAGAGGACAGTGGGCTCCAGGATAGCCAGGGAGGACTTCACAGAGAAGGTGGAAAGTGACACCACTGTGCATCTGTGAGAGTGAGGCTCCTTCCCCTCTGCCTGGTGAGGCATAAGAGGACCAAGCCAGAGGCCTGGGAGCGGAAGCAGCAGCTTCTCTTCCGGAAGCTTAGAAGTGAGGCTCTAAGTGGGAACTTTCTCCTGTCCTGTCTTTTCCAGTGCTGTTTGTGTGAAAAAGGAACAGATTTTCCTGTTACGACAGCCAAAAAAAACAGAAAATAAATCAAGGAAGAAGTGGCAAGGATAGGCCTGGAAATGAAGTTAAAAGATCTAGGCTTGGTGAAGACACCGTAAAATTGTTTTCTCCTCAGAGTCACTGCTCAGCTCAGGGGGGTGGCAGACTAGACTGTTCTAATGGATCTGGGGACATATTCTTCTCCCGGACAACTCCACCCACCCCTGTTCCCACCCCATTTCCTCCAAAAGCCTTTTGCAGATGGTGCCTCTTGGTTCCCAGAACCAGTCTGGAGCAGTGATTAAAAGACCAAAATTCCAGGAACCATTTTTTACTTCTTGTGCACCTTGGCAAACGCTTAAGCTACGCTAAGAAAAAGTGAATCATTTAAGAGTGACAATCAGGATGCTGGAGGGAAATTAAGGGTTCCAATAGGCGTGGGGCTAATCCTCAAAAAAAGCAGTTGTTTGGGAAAAGGTAGGATTCTGTGAACACTCTTTTTGGAAACCCTTCATCCCCCCAGGTGCTCAGGCCTCCCTCTGGCCTCATGGGTTCCCTCCTTCCCTTCCCTGTTCTCAAGGACAAGAATCATTTTCATTACTACCAGGTTTCTACATATTACAGAGTCATAACCTAGAAAAAATAAATAATGAAAGGTTCGAGACCTTATGGAATCAGATAACCCCAAGGAGGCCTCTACACGATACCCAACACTCCACTGAAAGAACAGAACACTTAGTCACCTTTTGCCTATTTTAGTCTCTCACAATTTTTCCTGACATTTGAGAAGCGCTTTCAGAATGCAGAGGGAAAGAGCAAAGAGATTCAAACAATGCGAGAGAATATAAATACAGGAAAGACAGAAAGTAGAAATCATACTGTATTTAGGGTGGGCCCTAAATCCAATGACTGGTGTTCTTATAAGAAGAGAAGAGAATGCAGAGAGAGACACACACAGGAGGCCACGTGAAGATGGAGGCAGAGATTGGAGTTATCCTGCCACAAGCCAAGGGTTGGCCTGCCACAAGCCTGGCCCCAGAAGCTGGGAGAGGCATGGAAGCGTTCTTCCCCGGAGCCTTTGGAGGGAGTGCAGCCCTGCTAGGTTATGACTCTGCCACTCTTTGGGTTATGCCAGTGGTCTTCAGACCGAGGCATGGCTGGGCAAACTCAAGACTTTCCCAAAGATATACGGACATAGGTAGTTTTAAGGAAATCTAATTCTATATTTTCAACTTCTATGATAATTTTTCCTAAAACATCAGCCTGAGAATGTCTCATGGTCAAGGTTCCTGCAGGTTCTTTCTCACTTTCCTTTCCCAATTCTGCTTTACAAAGGAAAGGGAACCCTCGAGGCTATCCTGAGCTTTAATTACTATGCTGCACTCTTCCCAGGAGACCAAAACCTCCAGGGTATCAAACAAAGAAACAAGTTACCATATATTTCGTTTAACAATCTCACTGTCTTCCATCCCTGACTATTATTGTCAAAGAATGATTCCTTGTAAGGCTGGGTGCCCTGACAGCAGAGCAAAGAGAGAGCTGGAAGAAATACTCAAGGTGGCAGCGCCTGATTTCCTACAGGTGACAGTCGTGGCAAGCCTCCTTCCTTATCTTTCGCTCTACCAGAAGTAGAATTCATAACTGAGACTGTCTCCAGGAGGCATGTTGACATGTTTATTGGAATTAAGAAATGAAGACTGACTTTTCTGACTGAGAGTCCATAAGATTTGGCCATCTGGTTTGACATTTGAGTTTTGGCTTTACCAATTAAGTTAAATGGTGGACAAAATCCACAAGTTGCATGAGCTAAACCTGCAGCTCCAATTGTGTATGTGTGTGTGTGTATAAGTGTATTTTTAAAAAAACCCTTCTTATTAGTAAGATATATTAAAATTGAGAATATTTTGATTATTCTAACCCTTTTAGAGTATATCAGATTAAACAAAGCACTTTCATGTGAAAAAGTGACACAATATAATTAATGGTCATTTGATAGTCACGGTAGAGCCTTTTTGATATATTTTCTAGAAATTGAGAATATGAATGAGTACAATTACTAAAAATAAATTTTCCCAGTTAGTTAATTTTCTCCATTCTTCAAATTCAACTAAACTGATGGAGCACCCAATTGAATTGTCAGCTGATAGACCATTAAAAATACTTTTTGACGATGGATGACTCACGCTTTCCTTCAGGGAATAGGCCCCTGTCTGCGCTAAGGACAACAACAGGTGGTACCCAAACAGACAGAGTCCCCAGGACTTTCAGGCTTCAGACCCCTCCAGTACCTTTATCCATGATGCTTGGATTCCTATAGGAAAGTGGGCTGAGGGGCCTGGGCTGTGGGCGGGCGAGAATGCATGTACGCGTGCGCGCACACCACTCACCCACCCACTGCACAGTTTACCCTTCCCCCCCAGCACGCCTGGATAAGCATCTGGAGAGCAGGGACTGCAGCATACAGGCTGATGGAGGAGACAATTCCCACATGGAGGCCGAGAGGAGGCATCAGACGCCCCCCCCTCCCACTTTATCCCCAGTCTAAAAGAATATTTGTCCTTAGAGAGTTGATGTTTAAAGGGCCCAGAGCCTGAAATAGTCACAATATTCCTTTAGGACCATCTACAGCAGAAGAGAACAAGGCCACGATAAAGGAAGCAAAGGCAATCCAAGAAGGCTTCCTGGAGGAAGAGAAAAATTTAAACTAGTTTTTAAAGGAGATTGGAGTCTCATAGAGGCTACTAAGCAACAATTCCAATTTTTGTTGTCTTCCAGAATATTCCCTCTGTGGTGAGCAGTTGTGACATTAAAAATGCCAGAGATCAGCTGGAGACAGATAGGCTGAAATCTGGGGAAGGGAGGTGAGGGGGCGGAGAGAGGTAAGAGAGAAAAAAACAAATTCCATCTCAAATCCAATAGCACTGCCCCACTTCATTTCATTGCCAGAGATGAACGGGGCTTGTAAATGATGACATTATAAGCTGAAACACAATCCCCTGGGAAAAGCGTATCAGCTGCCTCAGTAATTATAGATCTGCTTCCTGCCTGCCTTCGATAGTGATCTGTGTGAGCACGAAGAACTGACAGGCAGGAGCACTTTCCACCGAGACCAATGAGGTTTTAATAATAAAAAGCATAACCTGGCACAGCACCAAGCCTTGTTGGGTAGCCCTGGCTTGGGGTCTTGGACAATGAACCCACAGGACTTGGGCCCAGTGGGTCCCTGGGCTCAGTGGCACAGCCAAGGGGGATAGCCAGGCCCGTCTCTCAGTCCTCTTCTCCGTGGGCTTGGTGAGCACACAGCTGTGGGCAGCCATCCACTTCCAACCCAATTTGGCCACTCTCTTCTAGGCACTCTTGGTTCCAGTCTAACCACGTGGCTTGCTCTAGCCCAGAATCTCCCTGCCCGTGTTCTCCTGCTCAAGCCGCTTCCCTCCTGGAAATGCCCCTTGTTCGCATGCCCACAGGTCTAGCTTCTACCATTCTGTCAAGCCCTATCTCTAAGGCCCTTCCTCCATAAGGGCTTCTCTGATTACCCATAACCCACTCAGCGCTTAGGCCGAAGTCCCCTATCCTGTGAGTTGCAGCCTCTGAGTTCCTGACCTATGATTCTCTCATGGTTATTTATTAATATATGGTCTGATTTCGCCCCCTAGACTGGGGCAAGGATTATCAGCCCCTCTTCATTTCAACTCCATGAACATGAGCTGAGTACCTTCAGGGTACCAGGCCCTGTGCAGGGTGCTTTAATGAGGGAGGGAGTCAAGGCCCTGCAGCCAGGAGTTCATATCCCACCTGGAGAGCTGAGGCTTGAATAGCCTGGCCAAGGTGGCCGGACACAGCCCAGAGCACCACCCTCCATGGCCAAACTCAGCGTTCTTTCTACAACTTTAGCCCACAATGTGGCTTAGTACCAGATGGTTGGAAAACGATTTCTCTACAGCTGCATGCAGACCAACCTGTGACCAGATAATTGTCCAGGAAGCGGTGGTTGGGAGGAGGTACAGCAAACACTGCTCAGCACTCAGTCCCTGAGCATGGGCTTCCAGGGAATGGTGAATGTACCCTCTGTCATAATATCTTATCTATCTAGAGGCCCAAGAGGGACTCTGGGAGCCAAGATTCCCATTGGCCCCAGTGGAATAAGGGAGAACATTCAGTTCATAACCAGCAGGTGGTTCCTAAATTTCTGAGAAGCTAAAGAAAGTTTTGGATGTTATCCCCAGAAGTGCACAAACACACATGCACGTACTGTTTTATATAGTGTCAGGGGATCACCTGCTTTCAGAAGCCCATCCATGGAGCCCTCCACCAGGACCTCGATCTAAACAATGGGTCCTTTAGTGTGCATGCTGTGACACAATGCGCAAAACATATGTAGCCTGGGGGAAAAGGTGCTCAGTAAACATTAGATTAATGATGACCTTGAATTTGACCAGGCCAAGATCCCTAGTTGTGTTCACTGATGGCTAGTTCTTGTACTTTCTGCTGGAGCCTATACAAGCCCTTAGCCAGAGCCCACCTTGTATTCGGGTGGAATAAGCAGCCCACTGCATGGGCATTTGCGGAGTTCAGGGAAAGCCCTGCTTCTCAAAAGCATCTTCCTCCAATAATCTTCCCTTGTTCTCATCATGTCTGAAACTCTATCATTAACACAGCCATTAACACAACATCCCTTTGAAGCAAGAGCTCAGAGTTTATGGAACCCCTTTCCTTCTTCCAGAAGGAGCCCCAGGTTCAGTACAGATGTGTAGAGAGAGGAAGGGTCTCGGCAAGTGGGGCCATGAACGTCATACCACAGAGACTTCCCAATCTGGGCTCTGCTCCCCGTGATGATGCTATTCAGACTATGAGGAACTGCAGAGACCTCGAGAGCTATTTCAAATCAAAACACCCACTTATGATTTGACAATCCAGAAACACAAAAATATCCTGGAAAATCTTCTGTAAGTTAATGAGAACTGCCAAGAGCTCTCAGCCTCCAGAAAGTGTGGATTTATCCAAGAAAGAACAGGTTTCCCAAAAGGGGTGTGGAGGTATGAGGATGCACATTTATAAGGTTTCTAATACTTCCAGGTGATTTCTATGTATTATCTTACTTAATCCTTACAATGTCAGGGAAAGAAAGTATCATTTTCTCCATTTACAAAGAGGAAACTGAGGCAAATGTGCCCAAAGTTCTACAGCTAATAAGTCGTAGAACTTCAAACTCAAAGGTTGTCAGTTTTCAAAGCCCTTGAGCTCTCTTACTGTACTATAAATTGAGGGTGTTTGATTTGTTTTGTTTCAGGACAGAACACAAATCGGGTCTGTAGTCACTTCAGCTCAAAATCAGGTGAAATTTGAGGAGACCGAGGTTGCCCTGAAGGATATCAACTTCAAAAATTTGGGGATGAGCAAAAACTGATCTCCCATGGAACCTGTGTTGGATTTGTACCATGAGAAGGGGAACTAAGCATTTTTCTTTTTCAACATACATACCCTGCAGACCATAGGACCATTGTGAAATCTGAAAATGGGAAGATTTGCTGTGATGGCCTAGGTCCAAATCTTCCAGGGGCCAGGAATGATGCTAGGACACACACCTCTACAAAGATGCCAGATTTGGGAGCCCAGAGGAGCTCAAGAAGGCTGACCCCTGTGACTTAGGTAACTGTCAGTAGGGACTCAAGTGTCTGTACACTTTAAGTGACAAGAAAATCACCAACCTGGAAAAATATTCATTTCCAACACATTCATTATTTTAATAATTTTGTTTGAAAAGTATTTTTATTTACTTTGCCTCTTCTGGTTTTCCTGTTATTTCCTTGAACAAGTGTACTCTCATGAACGTGATAATCATCATTGTCGTAACAGCTAACATCCAGAAATTCATCTGCAGTCTAAAAAGTACTTTCCTATAAAAGGCAAACCACATGCATGGGCCATGGTCAAGGCTTTGTAAGAGAGTGGGTGTTGAGATAAAGATAATTTTTTTCTTTTGTGATAAGCAACTTTTGGTATGTTTATTAACTTCCATTCTTGGGTTTTTCCTCCTCTTTTTTTTCCCTCCTCTTTTTCTCATAAATTTATTTTTAACTAGATGATTTTGAATAAATCACTCTCCTACTGACCCCATTCAACAGGGAAATAGGGCCTAACCAGGGCATCTACATGCAAATAAATATTTTTGCACATCAATGTTTGCAAACTGATCACTCCTGAAGTCTAGCTAGAGAGGTTTTTCAGACAAAACTATTTGGATAAGCTTTTTAAAAAAACAAAAACATTTTCCACTTACTAGAAGATTCTGCAGAAAATATTTTTGGTGCCTCAAGCTGTCTTGCTGCTAATCAACTATTGTTACAGGGGTTCACACCAGAACAATGTTCCAAAAGCTCTTCATCTCAGTTACATAACCAGAATGGCATTTCAAAATCTCATTTTCAAAAGGCATTAGTCACCAGTATAACAAAACACATGCTCTGTACCAATAAAATTTAATGTTCAAATAAAAATGCTTGTTTACATGCATTTTTATATGCCTCTGTGCAAAAGCAACCATGTTTTTATGAGATGAGATACTTTCTGTAGGTCAGTGGACACTCCCTCCCATTTCTCTGCCTGATTTAAAAAGAGCCCATCTCATTGTCATCTCCCCTGGAGAGAAGGCAAGGAGGAGAGGAGCAGATTCGGTAGTTATGACTTTGCGATTTGAAGCTAAACAGTAATTCTGCCTCCTTACTCCCTGACTCGGTCTGGGAGGAGAACTATTTCTACAGGCAGGTAGTGGTTGCAATGAGATTTATTGCATGTCTGCACCAAAACCCACCAGGTTGTGGACCCTGCAAGAGAGCTCCGCCTCTCTACACCAGTAGTATAGAGAGAACCAGAGCATGTATAATGACAGAGTGGTGTTTCTTTTTTAATTTTTTAACATTTCATTTTGATTCCCAAGTCCAGAGGAACCCTCCATCAAAACAACTGCTTGCTAAATTAAACTTTTACTTCATCCTAAGTAATTAAATCCTATGAGGTAGAGCAATAGTTCACTTTAAGCCACTATAGCTCTATTTGATATGTATAGGCTAAAATTTCCCCTTTGGTCTAATTTAAAATTCTAATTGAAGTTTATGAATTAGCAGTATCTGATTTTGTCTGTGTTATGAGGTTTGATGCATTTCTTATACACATTCGGAATTCATATGGCATAGCATTAGGTAACATTAGGTCATTCATAGACCTGTCTTTTGTGCTTAGCAACCACGGGAAAGTGTATTCAGAGTTAAGGGTGAAGTTTCTTGTAGGTTAATATTTTTCTTTTTGGCACAATAGACAAAAAAAAGTGTTGTATTAAATAATATTTTATTCTACTAAAGCTCAAAATTTTATTCAATAGCTGGTTAAATGATTCAGTAGGCTTCTTAATTAGACACCAAAGCCCTAACAAATAAAAAAACATTTCATTAAGCTTAATAGTAACAGAGTGGGACCACGGGGACAGAAAAATATGTCCTGGAGACTAATTTTTGTGTGTGCAAACAAGTAGAACTACCACAAATTCTTCCTTTCCCTTGCCTGAAAGCCTTGCAAATTCTAGACAAACTACTTCTCTGTCAGAGTTTAGAAAGAGAACAAAAAACCAAAACTAAGCTGACACCATTTTTTCCCCATGATGTCATTTTCTGTCTTCCAAAGCCCGTGGGTCTGATTTTGATGTCAGGGTACGTAACTCTGCAGTGACAGCCCCAAACGTATTTGAAGAGGGAAATAGCCTTTCAGCTCCCCAGCAGTCATTTTCCCTACAAAGACAAATATAGCCCAGGCCGAAATCACTTAGTGTCAGTCAAGGTAACCAGATCAGCTCAGCGTTAATAATGAATTTGGTCACGTGCCCCCACGGAGAGAAGTGTGTGAGATAGCTGAGCGCTCCTTCCATGTGACACCCACCGGCTTCTATGTCAGGCCACAGTTCTCCCAGCTGGGGAAGCAACAGGGTAATTTAATCTGCCACCCACTCTAATTACTAAACTGAGAGAATTATCAGGGTTGCCAGAAAAGGGCTTTCAGAGCATCGGGTCCGGGCTTGGTGGCTGGTATGCAAGCCATGCCTGAGGTTGTCATTAGGGGTGCAGGTTTTGTAAGGTCTAAGGTTGATACAACTGGAGATCTCTTTTTAAGGTAAAGAATATAAAATTACAAATATAAAATTAGGAGCAGGACTGTGCAAGTGAGAGGCCTGGAAGCTTAAGCTTCATTAGCGTTATGGTAAAGCCACCTCTGGTTGTCATGGAAACCGAAAGATCATTAGCTTCTTGTCTGTGTCCTGGATACTGGATTGACTGACTCTGTGGTTGTACATCCCCTCTACTCTCATGTAATCAATTGTACTTTTCCCTGTTTCCTCATGTGAAGATGGACTATATAATACTATCATGGGTCATGGGTCGTGGGTCGTGGGTCATACCACTACTTCAGCCCACCTCAAATATTCAGGATAGTGTTTCTGATAGGCATCAATTATCAGTTGTTATGCCTTGATTTTCTTCTATTGTGTCCACTTGAAAGTTAAGAATATGGGCAGGGGGACCAGGAGAGGTTGGTCAGTAAGTACAAAGTTAGACAGGAAGGCTAAGTTCTGGTGTTCTGTTACACAGTAGGGTGACTGTAGCAAATAATGATGTGGTGTATATTTCAAGGTGGCTAGAAGAGAAGATTTTAAATGACATCACTACAAAGAGATAATAAATGTTCAAAGTGATGGGTATGGTAATTACCCTGATTTGATCATTATACAATACATACACGCATTAAAACATCACATTGTGCCCCATAACTATGTACAATGATTATGTGTCAATTATAAATTTAAAAATTAAATAATTTTAAAAAGTTAAGGATGTGTTCCAAATATCCTTAGTTTCCCTTAAATAATCTGCAATAACCTTTGAAGAGAATGACCACAGACTCCATCCCCAGAAGTAAAAATAACAGGACAAGAGAGTCAGGGAGGTCCCCAGAGCAGTCAGTTTTCAAGCAAACCAAAGATTGCCTGTGCTATTTAGATTTTTATAAGCGAATTAAGAGCATGATGACCACAAATGGGAAAAATCGAATAGAGTGTATTCCCTAAAATGCAATGTTGGTTCAGCATTTCAAAATAGTATTAATAGACTAAAAGAGAAAATTTATGTGATCATCTTAACAGAAGCAGAAAAATTATTTCATGAAATTTAACACCCATTCCCAATAAACTCTTACCAAGCTGGATATAGAAGAAAATTTTATTTTCTTGATAAAGAAAGTCAGCTAGAACTTGAGCAAATATCATGCTTAAGAATGAAATAAGAGAATTATTCCTATTGATGTTAGGAATAAAATAAGAATGCCCACCACTATTATTTCACATTGACCTGAAAGTCCTAGACAATTAAATGACAAGGAAAAGAAATAAGATACAAAGATTTGAAAGGAAGAAACAGAACTGTCAGTATTTGCAGACAACATAATTGTGTACCTAGAAAATCTAAGAGAACCACCTGAACTATCGGCATTCACACAGTTGGTTCAGTTGGGGGACCAAGCACAATGTTAACATGTGAAAATTACAGCTTGCCTCTTTCTACAGTACCTGTTAGAAAAGTCGTGAAAAAGATCCTATTCACAAAAGCCACAAAACTGCAAAACACCTAAGAATAAACTAAAAATGTATAAGAGCTAAATGAAGAAAAATGATAAAATTTTACTAAAGGACAGAAAAGAAAACCCAAATAAATGGAGAAAATGTTCATGTATTTGGTTGAGAAGACCTACCATTGTAAAGGTGCTCATTCTCCCCAAGTTATTCTATCAATTCAAAGAACTTACAAAATGATTCTAAAATTCTTCTCAAAGAGAAAATGTGAAAGAATATCCAAGAAAATTTTGAAAAACAAGTTCTAAAAGAGAGAACATGTTGTTCTAAATTTCTGGAGTAGCCCAGCAGAGGCTGGCTTGAGGATGAGTAAGGAGGAACACTCAGACACACTGAGCATATGAACTGCACGCCATCGCCTTGACCTTAAAGGATATGAGACTGCACCAAGCAGGAGAGCTTGGCGAGCACAGCTTCATGGGTTTTCCCTAATTCCACCATGAGAGACAGGCTTGAGTGCTGGCCCTGGTCCACCTGCCAGGAGAAACCTCCAGGTGATGGGAAGTCCTGAACAGTATTTTCTGGAGCACAGTGATCCTCAGCTGTAACATCTTAAAACTCCAGAATGGTTTTACAAAACCACTTTTGGCAAGCCGCATCATCTAAACCTATTATCAGGTTCAATTTCTTGCTATATTGCTATAACACCACATTGCTGCACTAAACACAAATTAAATGATAATAACCAGGCATCACACATGCCGATTACACTAAGATAACACTACAGGCCACCTGTTGTCATCACTACTCGGCCTCCAGCCCATTCTCTGCTGGACAACTTTAGAAGTATAGGGAGCATGTTTTCTCCTTTAGAACTCTTTTTCAAATTTTTTTGGCAGATATGTCATTTATCTACAGGGAGGGGGTGAGCAGGACAAGTCTGGCCATTGCCTATCACAATATCAAAACATAATACAAAGCTATGAGAAATAAAACATTGTGATATTGGTGTAAGGATTAAAAAAATAGTTCAATAGAACACAAAACGTAATCTAGAAGCAAAGCCACACCACAAATACAGGGGAATGTATTATATGATAAATGTGACATTTCAAATAGTGGGGGAAAGGATAGACTGTTCAAAGAATGGTATTGGAGCAATTCATTGTCCATTTGGGAAAAATTAATTTACTTCACTACTTTTAACTATTCAAAAATGTAAGTTCCAGAATGATTACAAACCTAAACAAAATGGAAAACTATAAGACATTGAAGAAAATATTAGAGAATGTGAAATAGGGAAAGTCTATGCAAAAACTCTAGAGGAAAACGTGCTAAAATTACAATTTATCAAATTGTAAAATTCTGTCAGCAGAAGTTACCACAAATACATTAAGAGAAAAGTAACAGGTTAGGAAAAAATATTTTCTGCATATGTAAACAAAAGATTGGTATTCAAAATATATAAGGAACTTCTTCAAGAAAAAGACAAATAGCCCAGTAGAAAAATGGGTGAAAGATATGAACTGGTAATTCATATAAGGAAAAATACAAGTTAGTGCTAAACACACACAAAAATGGATAGGCCAGGCATGGTGGCTCATGCCTATAATCCCAACACTTTGGGAGGTCAAGGTGGGAGGATCATTTGAGGCCAGGAATTCAAGACCAGCCTAGGCAACATAGTGAGACCGCCCCCCGCCATCTCTATAAAAAAATTTAAAAATTAGCTGGGCATGGTGGCTAACACCTATAGTCCTAGCTATTATACTTGGGAGACTGAGGCAAGAGGATTTCTTGAGCTCAGGAGTTTGAGGTTATAGTGAGCTATGATCACATGACTGCACTCCAGCCTGGGTGACAGAGCGAGACCCTGTCCCTAAAAAAAAAGACAGCCTCACTGCTCACTAGAAGTGGATTAAACAATAGTGAGATACCATTTTTTACTTGTGGTCAATGATACTTTTGTTTGTCTGAGAAAACCTTTATTTTTTCCTTCAATTCTGAAAATTATTTTCACGGGCTATAAAATTCTGATTTGATAAGGTTTTTCCCCTCACCACTTTAAAGATGCTACTTCATCATCTTCTGGATTACATAGCTTCTGACAAGAAGTCTATCGTAATTTTTATTTTTGTTTCTCTCTATATAATGTCATTTCTTTTCCCCACTGCCTTCAAGCTTTTCTCTTTACTCTTGGCTTTCAACAGTTTAAATATAATATACTTTGGTTATTTTTTGTTTTGTTTCTGTATTTATTCTACTTGCTGTTCTCCAAGCTCCTTAGATCCATAGTATAGTGTTTGGAATTAACTTTGGAAAATTCTCAACCTTTATTACTTTGAATATTTCTTCTGCCCTTTTCTCTCTCTTCTCCTACTGGGATGGTAATTTACATGTATATTAGACTGTTTGATATTGTCCCACAGATTTTGCATGCTCTGTTCTGTTTTTCTTTCTTTTCATTACTCTTTTTTCTTTTTGTGCTTCAGTTTGGGTGATTTCTACTGATCTGTCTTCATGTTCACTGATTCTTTCCTTGGCTGTATCAAGTCTACTAATGAGCCTATTGAAAACTTTCTTCATCTCTATAACTGTCTTTCATTTCTAGCATTTATACTTGATTCTTTCTTACCATTTCATCTTTCTACGCTAATAATCCATCTGCTATTGAACATTGTCCATCTTTTCCATTAGAGCTTTTATTTCAAATTCTCTGATCAGTCCAACATCTGTGTCATATCTGAGTCTGATTCTATTGATTGCTTTGTCTCTTGACCATGTATTTTTTTTTTTTTTTTTTGCTTTTTTGTACATTTCATAATTTTTGGTTGAAAGCCAGACATGTTATATATGATAGTAGAAATTAAAGCAAATAGTTTTTATGCCTGGAAATGAACATGCTTTTCCCTCTGCTAAGCCTTTGGTAATGGGGGTTTGAGTCAATCTATTCAGGAGATGCCTTGTGGTTGTCTTCCCAGCAGTAATCGCTTCTTTCTTCCTTGCTTAAAAACCAATTGTTCAAGTATGGGGTGATGATGCCTTTAGGGAAGATAGGGCTTTTCTACAGTTTCAGAAGATGAATCATGTTTGGTTTCAGCTAATCATGGAAGTCTGATTCCCCTTTGCCAGTGTTTGATTTAAAAGTAGGCCTGTGACTGAGTTCACACCAATGATATGCAGAATGAAGATTGCAGAAAAGAGTCTGAGAAAGATTCTCTCACATGATAAAAAAGAGGTGTATGAAAGAGACGCTCACCCCCTTCCACCCTCTCTACCTTCTTGCCAAGTGAGCATATGATGTTTGAAGCTGTGGAAGCCAACTGTGATGATGGAGGAAAAACCAAAGAAATACTGGAGGAGTTGACCCAAAGCCCTGACATTAATCAACCCTGGAAACACCTATCTCTGGATTTCATATATGAATTACCTATCTCTGGTATGAAACCCAGAGATAGGTGATTCCAGGGTTGCTGGTCTTGTTTCTTACAGGGGAAGCTATCCCAAAGAATACAGTGCAGTAAAAGCATCCATTGACAGAATGAACACAAGGCTCGGAGTTAGGCCTCTGCTTGCCTCCAACAATGTTCTTACCACTTCTTCCCACTTTCTCTATTCCCCAGCCATTCTGAACTTTGACTTCTTCCAGTGCCCCATGACCTACATGTGCTGCTTCTTCTTCCAGAAATAGTCTTCCCCAACATCTTTGTCTAGCTAATTCCTACCTATTATTTAAACCTTACTTAGGGAATTGCTTTTTCTAGGAGGCCTCTCTGGCCCTCTGAGCACAGTTAAGTGGCCCTCTTATGTTCTCCCACAGCACCCAGTACTGTCCCCTAAACAGCACTTGTCACGCTGAATGGTTACTGCAGGGCAGGGACCACGTCTGTCTCATTCACTGCAATGTTCCTGCATGGAGCCCAAAGGCTCAATGTGGTTAGTCCACAATAAATATTTGCTCAATAAATGAATGAAATCATACCATATAGAAAGAAAAATAAGGTATACACATAAAATAGAAATACAGATATAATTCAGTATATGCTAAGTATCAAATAATTCCCACTAAAGCTCAGGAGAGTCAGATGAAATATTAGTAACTGGAGAAAATTTCCCAGAGGAAGTAGGAGTAAGCTGGACTTTTTAGGAATTGTCCTACCAGAGAGAGGAGGACATTTTTAGCAGGATGAAAGCCAAGGTGCCAGACATGGGAACAGGGGGAATATAGCGGTAACACTGAATCCAAGGTTTCAAGTTAGGTAAGTGCAACAGATAAAGTTAAACCTGTTTGTAGAGGGTCTTGAAGGTCAGGCTAAGGGTTAGAGCTTTATTCAGCAAGAAAAAGGGAGTCCCTTAATGATTTTGAGGGGAGCAGTTGCATATGCAGATTTGAGCAACTGACTGTTAAATCCTGAGACAACACGGGATGAACGGGAGAAGGTGGGATGGAGCGCAGAGACCAATGAGGCAGCCATCATGATACTCCAGCATGTGTGCAAGGAGATAGGAGCGTTTGCTTGAGTACCTCTACCAATTTTTAGCCTGTGAGTTTGGAATAAAAACTGTGATTAGTATAAACAGAAAATACAAAAGATAATTTTAGAAAGACCTATAGAAAGAACAAGTCAGACGAAGATTATTTCCCACCATGACCCTACAGACAGGAGATCAAGACCCGGAAAAGAAGGAAGGAAGGTCCCTAGGCAATTCCTTTAGCAGCAAGAATGAGCTCTTTATAAGTCATCTGTTTCTGCTGAGGGCATGAGGAGAAATTTGGTTCATTTTTGCAAATTCCAATGTCATCCATGGTTTATAGCGTTTTCAACTGCAAGACAATTTTCCCACTGTCACTAAAAGCTGTAACTTTTCTTTAAATGACTAAGTTAAGGTCGAAACAATACCAAAGTGGCTGCGTAGGTTTTTCTCCAGAAATGCCTTTTAAAAAGGGGAGGGAGGAGAGATATTCAAGTAATATTTTTTTTTCACACCACGGTACTTTAATTACGGTAACAGTTTGAAAATTCCTAACACCTTTCATGTGAGATGATCAAAAGCAATTTTATCACACTCATGGTTTTATTTATATGCAGAAAATCTCTTCGGATTTCAGTAAAGAGGTGAGATTTATGATATATTTGCATCAAAGCTACCAACTCATATACCTGACAGCAAGTCATATTTTACCAAAAATTGAAGCCTTAAAATTTTACTGTCATAAGGTTTCCAGTCCCCTGGCTGTGTTTTAGCATTCTTGCCAAACTTGCCGAGAGAGAAAGCGCCTTGAACTTCGCTGACCCTGTTGTGTCAAACACATCTCTTGTGTGCTTTGTACTTCATCTCAGTTCTCTTTGACAGTCAGGTCTGAGGTTTAAGAAATTCTCCACAGGAGAAAACCTCAAAACGTGGAGCAGACCTTCCACTCACATCTGGAGCCGTATTTCAAAACCTGCCCTCACAGAGCAGCTGCTGGCTTTCCCTGGTGGGGAGGAAAGGCTGTCTACCTCCTGACCTGGGAGCTGGCTCTCCTGGGTGCCTGTCCTCTTCTGTCCCTCACCTGAATCCTCATTTCCCCTTAAGAAACCCACTCTCCCTTCTGGTGCCTAGAGTGTTTAGACGGTGTGCCCCTAACATCCTGAGAACCCTCAACATAATTTCTCAACCGAACTGGTCTCCCCAGCAGAGCTCAAACAGCTGTGATCCACCATCTTCGGGCCACAACACCTGTATATGCATAATTCAAAATACTGAGGCTCAGTTGAATCTGGATCTCTGAAGTGAAGCCTAGACATCAGTCCAATTTTTAAAGCAATTTTAATTAATTTTAATCTGCAGCCAGGGTGAGATGATCTCTGATGTTGTACCATCTTTTGCATTGCATGATTCTAGGGGGTGCTAATGGATTACTGGGGTATACCACCCACCTTTTCCTTTCATTGACAGATACCCTGGAAACATGATGGCTAATCCTAGGATGGCAAGCACCTACTGCAGTGGCTTAGCAGTGGTTATCTAGAGCTCTGTGGTGAGGTTTAAGGCAGCATCGGGCTGAATGGGAAAAAGAGCTGTGATTAGCCGGCAGTGACTGCCATGAGCAATGGGGAGAGAGAGGCCCTCAAGATTTTCCCCAGCCTGTCCCCAATCCAAAGAGGAGAACACACAGGAAGTGATTTCCTACACGGATGTAGATCAGTACTGTCCTTGTTTTAGGTATGCATTCCAAGTCCTAGTGGCTCAAAACAACAACCAGTTGCTCATGATGGTACAAGTTGGACAGGGTGTGTGAGAGATACCCCTCTCTTTTCTGAGTGGTGTTACGTGGGGGATCATGATTGGGACTGGAGGATCCAAACAGCTTCACACTCCCATGTCTGGCACCTTGGCTGGAGAGGCTGGAACAGCAGGGGGTTGGCTGGGTCCCCTCTCGAGCAAGGTAGTCAGACTTCCTTACATCGTGGCTCCAGGCTCTAAGAAGGTGAAGTGGAAGCTGTCAGGTCTCTTACGAGCAAAATTATGTTGGCCAAAGCAAGTCACACGATCAGCCAGGTTCAAGGGGAGGAGAAACAGACTCCACTTCTGAGAGGAGGACCCAACATGCACATTCAAGGAGGGGAGGAATTGCTGGCAGACAATTTACCATACCCCTTGCTCAGCCCACCCAAAGGATCCTACTGTGTAACTATTGGTCTGTTAACAGGTGAAGGGAGTATGTTGATATTCCTGATCATCCATCCCTGACTTACATTGTTTAAATAGTAATATGACCACCACACACATGCATACTGTATTCATAAACACATATCTGTACATCACTGCCTTGGCTAATATCTAAACATTATCCAATGTGATCATTTGTTAGATTATTATCTTTAACAATGACTATCGATAGGAGATAATGTGGTTGAATTTTAGCCCTATAATCCCTCAGAGGGGATTGTATTTTGTTGTATTTAAGAACATAATCGGAAATAGGAAATTAAGAATATGATACTGAAGTAGCAATTTCCCACCATGCTACTCTCACTCTAAACCCAAACTGGCAGATGGACAATCTCCTGGGGGTCAGTCTCAGGATACTGCACACAGCAACAAGGTGAAAAGCAGAAAGTGGAACGAGCAGCTTAAAACCCACTTCTTCTAGGACATCACAGCTACAACTCCATTCTGCCTCCCCTCATGGTGCATCTCCTAAGCTTGCCTGTCTTCTTCTGGGGGCTGTGTTCACCTGTCTGTGCCCTTTGTACCCAATCTTGCCATATGATCCCAACAACTCTGGTGGGGTGGGGGTGGGGGGTTCTTTTTCTTTTTTTTAAATTACTCTTTAAATAGAACTCAGCCCCAAATCTGTCCTTGAGACCATGTCAAGAACAGTGTGACTGGGACCACAATTCCAAGGGGAAAGATTTATTACCAATTGAGTTTCACTTGCTTTCACATTGTAGTTCTACTGTTTAAAGTTCCAGGACAACTTTCTTTTGTTATTTAAATAAAAATGAGGCCTCTGGCATTTTTAAAACCACAAGACAACTCGTGAAGGCCACAGAGGTACAACTGACAGGCTGCTTGTCCTGTAAAATTTACTGGGGGAAAATAATATGAATGATGTCATAGATGTGACCACATAGACTACCCCCAACCATTTATCCAACAAGTGTTTACTGAGCACCTAATATGTTCCCAACATAGAGTTAAGCACTAAGAAAACAGAAAAATAGGACTCCACTCTGGTTCTGAAGTCCGAGTAGGGGAAGCAGATATATAACCAATTATGCTGTATATATTAAATACTTATAATAACAGAAAGTATTCATGTAGCACTTATCATGAACCAGGTATTATTCTAAGTGCTTTAATTTCTACTAACTCACTTATCAAAATAACCATATGATATAAACTCTTTTATTATCCCCATTTTATAAATGAGGACACCAGTTGCCCAAGGCGAAATTCATGGTAAGTGGCAGAGCTGGGACTTAAACCCACATGGTCTGGCTCTAGGGTTCATTCTCTTCACCCCCACATGGAGGAGATGGCAACTGATTTGTCTGGGGGACTTGGAAATGGTCCCAATGAGGTGAGGGTGTTACCATTTTAAAAGCTAGGAGGAGCTCCCCAAGCGAAGAAGAGAAATTCGCAAGCTTGAGGACAAACTCGAGGTGGGGAGTACTCGAGGACTGATGAGAAGGCTGGGGAGGCTGTCAAACCGGGGTGTGATGAGGGAGAAAGCCCTATGTACCAGGACCGTGAAGGCCAAGCTTCCACGTCGGGTTCATTTAGGGACAGCCGACTTCCCCACATCCCCTGTTCCGAGACCTCACCCCTAATTCAGAGCCATGTCCTCACAAATGACACATGGCATCTGGGGAAGAGAGATGGAAAATAATGGTCATACAATCTACATGCGTAGTTTTAGTTTTCAGAGTTGTTTAGCACACATTTTCTTAGCGACACTTCATGTTTTGCAGTTGAGAAAACAGAAGGAAAGATAAGTGTTGTCCAGTAAATAAATGCAGAGACAGGCCTCAGACCCGGGTCTTTGGATTCCTCATCCAATGTCCTTCCCACTAGGACCAACGTGTTCCATCCCTATCACTGGACCCAAAAAATCTCCAAGTGTCCATTCTGCTAGCCCTGGGTTCCGAGGGCCGTTAGCACAAACGGGACTTTTAGAACCCTGAGGTGCAGAGGAAGCGAATGGACCCACGGTGAAAAGGACATCGGAGTGGGCGTTAGGAAATTTAAGCTTAAGTTTCATCATCATCACAAAATCACAGTGTGACCTCCACGCCTGGGAATCCTCACCTGTAGAACAAAGGAAGTGTGTTCAAGATGATTTCAAATGAGCCCATGGAGCTCTGTCTTTCTCTGCCTCCATCACTGTCCACTTGGAGCTTAATTATTTTAGTCAACTGCTGTTTTTGGCCATCACTGAGTGTCCAGTTCTACTCAAAACAGAGCTGAGTTGACAGATTATGCCGTTAGAGCTGGAAGCTCAGTGCCTTGGGCATGTCTGTTATTCTAACCGAGTTCTTCTCTTCGGTTTAAGCTAACCTTGAAGCGCCCAGCATTTCCATGCCCCACTGCAGGATCTGCTTTGTAGCCTGAAATGAGATACGTGTCTCCCTATTAATATCCTCGCACCGTCTGAATGCATTTTAAAAGCACACCGTGTTCGGCAACCTGTGGGCCTGTCTTTGTTATTGTTGGTTGGAGTCCTGCATACCTCACTTAAAAGTTAGCACCAAATGCAGCTTTATCTGATCAGGAAAGCATGAAATAGAAGGAATGGGTAAATTTCCTTTGCAAAGCAGACACCCCTGGATGCTGCAGATTTGAATGAATGGCAGCCGCTGGTTGCCAGGCAGAGTGAGTGCCGATCAGGTCCCAGAGAGAGCAGTGGGCACTGCAAAGATGACAACACAGACGGTGTCTACCTGGCCCAAGGAAAGGGGCATAGAACAATGACCATGTTAACTGGATTCCCTAATCCCCCCCCACATTTATACAGAGCCCTTCAGTTTTCAAAGTCTTTACATTCCTTGTTTCATTCAGTCACCTTAGCACCTGGGAGGTGTGACCAGGGCATAGGTAATTATCTCCAGTGACATGAAGCTAAGGTTGGGTGAATGGCCAAAGTAATGTGGAAAGGCAGGACTAGAATTCAGGTCTCCCTATCCCTAGTTCAGTGCTCTTTCCTCTACATATGCTGCTGCAAACACTTGGATTCAAACTTGAACTTTGTGAGGGCAGAGACGGTTCTATTCATTAATGTGCCTTGAGGGCTTGCCATACAAATTCAAGAAATATTTGTGGGACTTCTTAAAGTCTCACTTGACTAATGAGAGAGACTGGCCTTTATTCATTTACTCGAATAGGGATAGAAAAAATCAAAGTTCTTGCAGTACCTACAAAACCACAGATGATCTGGCCCCCATTAGCTCTCTGACCTCACCTTCTTCTATTAATACTTCCCCACTGCCCGCTTCACTCTGGCCATTCTGGCCTTCATGCTGTTCTGGCTGTTAAACATGCCAGACATACTCCTGCCTCAGGGCCTTTGCACTGGCTCTTCCCCTCTACCTGGAACACCCTTCCCCAGATATCCTCATGGCTAACTTCCCTTTTTCCCTCAAGTCTCTGTGCAAATGTCACCCTCTCTGTAAGGCCTGCCCCAGACACCCTCCTTGAACATGTAACCCACCCCCACTCTAGTATTTCCAATCATTCTTACCCTGCTCTGGTTTATTCAATGGCATTTTTGCCTTTTGTATACATTTCTTATTTTTTATGATTGTTATTCATCATCTGTCTATACCTATTAGAATATAAGCACTATGAGGGAAGGAATTTTTAATTCAATGAGGTACCCCAAGGGCCTAGAACAGTGTCTGACTCATAGTAGACTCTCAATAAATATTACTGAATACATGCATGAATAGGTTTGCGAAGTTATAACATAACTTTTATTTCATAGAGAGGTTTTCTTTCTGATTTCTCCAAATGTACATAAGCTAAGTACATAAGCTAAACTGTGATATTTGACTCTCTCCTTGGTGCTGTAGGGTTGTCAGGGAGCAGGGACTCTGTTGCCTTTGTTCCAGGGAGAAGGAATAGCTGTGGCCTGAGTCACTGATCTAGTATGTTCTCCCACTGGGCGTGGGCCCTTTGACACTAGATGAGATCTTGGAAACAGAAATCGAGGGGCAGATGGAAAAAAACAGAAAGATTCATCCCTCATGGTGGATGTTTAGGGGGGCTCTCACATCTCAGGATCAGTAAGGACAGCACTGAGCATGCTATATATAGCAATTCTAGTTATTGAGGAAGGAACACGACGTGGCACTGGATCCCACGAATTTAGCAGCACAGCAGCCAGGGTGCGGATTCAGGAGCAGCCTGATGCAGCGGGCATTGAGTTCAATGGCGTGGCTTCCTCTAGACTCCTGCCCAGCAAGCTCTGAGCAGTAGGGCGAGGGTCGGGGGAAGAGAGGGTTTTCTCAGCAAAATTGTAGAATCTCAGCAGCGATGCCAAGCCCAGGTCCAGGCAAGCTGGAGGCTTGACGTCCAGCACCCGGACATCTGTATACAGCCAGCTGGAGTCTTGGCCTTTGGGGTGCTGAGGTCCTAGGCCGATCACTTGGGCAGGACCCGGCAGAGAGAGGAGCTGGAGGTCAGGAGCCAGGCTAGTGCTGTGCTCAGGTACCAGGTGGGCGGCTAGAGGAGGACGAGTCTGGAGACCTCAGCCCAGAGCTCTGCTATGTCAGAGCTTCAATTTCCTCACCCTCTTTCCTCACAGGAGTGCTGAAATAACTGAAGGAGAGCTGCTCGGAAAGCCTGCAGCGCACGCCTCCCATGCACACTGAGCAGTAGCTCCGTGGGGCTCCTTCCCCGGCCTCTCTGGAAAGATCAGTTCTCTGACTTCCCCTTGCCTGCCCCGACTGCAGCCCAATCAGGCAGGTTGGAGGGAAGGAGACTGCAGCAGGCCTGGGCCTTACGGCTGGGCTCCCTCCCCTCCCAGTGCCCAGCCAGAGCCGTTTATTTGAACTAAGAATTTAAATGTAAATATGCAACATCCCTTCCCCTCTCCCTCCACTCAGCCGGAGGGAGCGTGTGTCCACCCCGTCAGCTGCAGCAAGAGTGCCCTGTGTGCTGAGATCCTATCTACATTGAAAAGAGCAGAAATATTAGACGTGGCTAAATAAGAAAACACAGATTATTGCTGGAGACCCCTAAGGCCTACTTTGTCTGTGCAATAGTTTGTTTTACTTTTCACAGAATTTATTTTGGCTGCAGCCAGATTGATGGTGATTATATCTGAAATCCCTCCCACATATCTGTCACATAAACACTTCGTTTAATTCAGGTTTGTAAAAATCTATGGGCCAACAGGGAGCCAGCTTTCGGATTAATTAGCAGAGGCTAATGCTGGGCATCTTGTCACATGGTCCAACAGCTCAAAGGCCGAGGGTACAAGAGGGGACCAGCAGGCAGCCCTGGTCCCTTTCTCAGGAGTTTGATCTTTTGGGCTGGTAAAGGAAAACCACGGAAGAAATGGAGGGGGAAGGAGAAGGCTGCTCGCCATCCAGCCTGGCTGGGGAAATGGATTCCGGGCTGCAGAGTGGGCCAAAGTCTCCCATCCGGACCCAGCCAGAGGGGGGATATTCATGGGCGTTTTGAAGTCGATACAAAGTAAACCCCAACTTCCTCAGAGACTCTGTCGATAGCATCGCTGGATCTGACACCTCCTGAGAAGGGGAAGGGCCTTAGGGGCCCGGGCTGGGGAGTGAGGCCCCTGCTGAAGGCCCAGACCCAGGGCCCGGAGCCGTGGCAGCCGCAGCTCTGATTCTGAGACCCCTGGACAGTCCGCTCCCCAGCGGCTGCCCCGGCCCGGCCAGCGCCGGGCAGGATTTCCTCCTGTTTGACAGAATATGCCCCTAACAGGCTGCATATGCCCACCAGCTGTTGCTCTCTTTTGTCACTGCGGGCCAAGACAAGAAAGCATTATTTCCTCCTGGCCTTCTAATCTCCGGGCCTCCACTAACTTCACAGGCCTGCTTGGGGCATCGTTAACTCGGTGCTTCTCTGGGGTGAGCTCCCCTTTGCTCAGAAAAGGCTCTTTTATGCTCCCCATCCTGTCTGCCTTTCCCTGTGACTAAGGTGCTGTAATGAGGGTGAGGCAGGACTTCACTGGGATGCCACATCGGTTTTTGGAGGCCTTAGTACATCCTTCCTGCTTCAGGAGAGACTGTTCCGTCTATGTGACTGATCCCAAGCCTGGAAGAATTCCTGTTAGCCCAAGAGTGAACACTTTTTTGAGCATCTAAATCTCCAGTTTTTATACATACTGTCTCATTAAATACAAAAACCCAGCCAAAGAGGTATTTTCGAATCCCATTTCACACACGAGAAAGCCGGATGGAGAGGAAAAATGATTTACAGGAGGTAACTCAGCCAAGAAGTAGCTGAAACAGCACTGAGTCCGTGTCTGCCTGAACCCACGTTCTAACACAATCCTGTGCCTTCTCGAAAGGACACTGGAACTGGAAGTGAGCCGTCCCCACTCTTGTCTCTGCTATGCCACTAAGCAGGATGACCTGGATCAAGTCGACAGCACTCCCTGGGCCCCAGTTTCCTCCTGTGAAAAGGAGCGGGGTGGGTAGCGCCTCCCCAGGGCCGCCTGCCTCCATTCCACCCCCAAATAACCACAAGAACTGGACCATCCCCAACTCCTCAACCTGCAGAGGGACCGGAGGCCAAAACCCAGCTCGAGCCATATCCAGTTACTAACAAAACACTTGTCTTCCTTTCCGAAGAAACTGAACGTGCCTGTCTGTCGCTTGGGGCTCTTGACCAAGAGAGCTCATTTTTAACCCTTTCACAACAGCTATTTTTTTCTGCAGAGCGTAAAACACAAGGCACCGATTTGTCAGACGTGACTTTGCTCAGACTTCACATGGGGACGCCGTTTGGAAGGAGAGAGACCTGTAGGAGCCCAAGAAGGACACACCGTTTTGGGCTTAGCCTGTCCTAATTTTTCATTCCTGTTCCTTTTTGTGAATGTTACTTTGGAAGTGTGATGGTTTCACCCTCCTTCTTAAAACAAAGGATGCCATTGTTTAGAGTGCAGGATAAGAGAGGCTGGTTTGGAGGGGAGAGAGGGGGCAGGGACAGGAGCGGGGTTAGGGGTCACCTCTTGGTGCAGGAGCATGTGTTCCCCAAGGAGGCGCTGAGGGGTGCTGGGGCTCCTGGGAAACCCCCGCACAAGCAGGACACCCCAAGACTGCAGGGAGAACTCCTCATCTAAATACTTCCAAGGGGCTTTTGAACATTAACTCCTCATTCCTCGCCACTGCCCTCTAGGGCTAAGACCAGGGTAAACATTTTGTTTTTCTGCACTGATTTTTATGGCCTTCCAAGATTTATAAAACTCGACCCCTAGCACCCCAAACAAACCAAAACAGAGTAAAACAAAGCAGCCTCAGTTTCCTCTCACTGTGGAAACAATGAGAACCCAAACTCCAAAACCCTTGGTTTCACCCCAGGATTAAGGATGTGACAGTCACAGCCAGGAAACAGTGGAGCCTGAGCGCTTGGCCGCCAGGCTGGGAGGCTAATTGTCAGCCCGTGTTTCCAGATGCGTGCTTTCTGCCTTTGGCACGGACTTTTTCTATAACAAACCCACTTTGGGGTCATTCATCAGTGCATAAATGCACACCTGGGAGGTGGGGGACAAGCCCCCATTTTTCTGGCTCTATAAATACGGAACTCATGTTCCTCCAATTGACGTTTGCAGACGCATGATCGATTAGAGCGCCTTCCACCACGGAGCAATTCCAAATAAACGAGAGGCGGCTGGTGCAGGCTCCAGCTCCCCACGCCCTGCAGAGGAAATAAGGCTTCCCTTGCAGCCTCTTTTAGGTGAGCAAAAGCAAAGACCCAAGCCCTGAAAGGAGTTCTGGCTTCAAGCTTTCTACCTGATGAGGTGGGGGGGAGGAGGGTGCAAACTCTCAGTGCCATTTGCCATTCAGCAAGGGTTGAGCGGGGGAGCTGGAGGTCCAAAACACAGGGCACTGAGATCTCAAAGGCCACCCAGGTGCCAAAAAAGGGAAGTGGATGAGCCTCACTGCTGGTAACTCCCCGGTGTCACTAGCAATAGGGACCAAGGACAACCTCTGTATGGAGGCCAAGTACGTGGTTGTCCAAATGGAAAGATTTGAGAGAACCACAAGCACTGCTGCCTCACCCAAAGTATTGTCTGCACCTGATACCTGGGATGACACCATTGGAGCTGCATTTCTTTGGGTTGGCCATTATCTTACTTAGGTTTCCCTTTCTCGAGCAAATGCTCTAAGTGGGAAAACACATTTGGTTCCCTAATTTCTCATTGTAAATAAGCTCATCAAATCCGTTTCTAAACAGGACCAGAAGGAACCGTGATGTTTCTTCATTCGTTCCTCCTTTATTTGTTGAACAAAAATTGAGCACCTACTTGGTGCCAGGAAGGTTGCTAAATGCACTAAGGAAACAATAGTGAATAAAGCAGACACAGCCTTTGCCTGCATGAGCCTACTGTCTACTTGGGAAGACAATCACACAATCACCTAAAGAACAGGAAATTACCACTGTGATGGGACAAAGAGGAGACCCTGATACCCTGGGGGGTGGGGGCCAGGAAAGCTGCCTTGCCCTGCAGAGGTGATGCTCCAGCTGGCTCCTGGAGGGTGAGCAGGGGGGAAGGCACTCCTGACACAGAACAGCGCAGGCAAAGGCCTGTGGGGTGAGCACCCCAAAACACTGAAGCAGGGGCAGGGGTGGGGACGGGGCAGTGTAGACGGGCTGCTGGCAGGAAATAACACCAAAAGTGCAGAGGCGAGAGAAAGAAGATGGCCTATTTCATACCCCTCCTCTGGATGCACAGGCCCCTCCTGGCTGCACCATTCTCCACGTCTGAGGGACAAATGTGACGCCCACACATGGGCAGTGCCCCTGCAAAGGGTCCGAAACAGTAAAACAGCACAAGTGCTGGCCAGTGTTGGTGACCGTGAGGCTAAGGCTGGAGAGAGAAGAGGCCGGGTGGGGCTGAGGGTCAGAAGTCGCCATGGGTGGCTCTGTGCCCCTGCAGCTGCCAGGACCGGCCTGCGCTGAGCGGCTGGCATCCTCGCCTCTGCTGCCTTCGCCCATGACTGACAGAGAGAAGCGCACACCTGGAATTACTGTGCCCACGGCAGGCTCGGTGCCCCACCCCCGCTCACCCACCCACCACCTGGGGCGAGCCAGAAGCACTCTTACAGGTGACAGGCTGTCCTGGCCTCCCACTTAATTATATTGTCACAGGAGCTTTCAGAGATTCCAAGAGGAGAGCACTCTTCGGGGAAATTTAATTCTCCTCCCAAAGTACGCAATGGCTCCACTGAGCCCTCCCCTCACCACCCTGGTCTTTTCCTCTAAAAGCTCAAGAGAAAGTACAGCAAGTGCCAGGTGCCTGCTTGGTACTGAAAGGGGGTAACAGAAAAGGAGGGGCTCCTTCAGCCACACCCCCCACACCTTCTCTCCCTGGCCTTCAAGTCTCAAGCCTCTAGTTCCTGGGCCGGGTCAAAGGTGGTGGTGGAGAAGCCACCATTGCTGAAGTCCTGAGGAGAGCCCGACATTTGGTGGCGGTTCAGAGAGACTCAGGGCACCCTGCAGCTGGCCGGGCGAGACCTCTGTCTCTCCTCGCCACTGACTGCAAACTCCTGTCACTTACCCAGGACCCCAAACTCCTCCATCCATACAGCTCCCTACTGTTTGGAAGGAGCTTTGACATATGGCGTGTTCTCGGAACTCCTCAAGAAGTCTAAGGTCTCCCAAAGAGTCTTTGTTCCGTTGTCTCATCTAGCAATGGTGGGAGCTCTCTCATCTCATCTTCAACCCCGAGCTCGTGACGAAAGAAGGCTCCACACACACGGCCTCCGTTTCATGACCTGCACTCTCCTGCACTGAGTGAGTGGAGATGCCTTCTTTAAGGTGACCACTATTGTCCAGGTCCTTTCTGGGCCCTCGCTGGCTCTGCTGGGTTGGTTCCCCTCGGCAACTTCCAGTCCTCCTCCTCCCAGTCACCTCCTCCTCTCAGTCCTCCATCTCCTCCTCCTCCTCCCAATGACTTCCTCCTCCAGCGCACCTCCCATCTGCCTCCTCTTCCTGATGCTCTACACACACGGCTGTTTCTACCTAACTGGAGGCTCCACTGTGAACCAGCCTTTGATTTGAAAAACATTGCTGAATAACTGTTGTGGCCTCTTAAATAAATGCCATTCTCCAGGCAACAGACACCAACATATATACATGGAGAGATAAACATATGTGTGTTCTGTCTCCAAGTATCTTTAAATAAATGTTACCACAACACAGCTCAGCTATGCAGACGCTTTTCTATCAATACTGCCGTGGGCTAGCAAATAAGGAAGGAAATCACTGGGAAATGCATTATTCATGAGCTCGCCAGAGCGCCGCCGATGACTGGCAGTGATAAGAGTCCCAGTGTGAGCAGAGCAGTCTGATAGCTCCGTATCAAGTCAATCTATCCGGCCTGCTTCCTGTTTTGGGGAGCAGGAGCAGGGAGGATCGGTTCTCATCACTTTTCTCTTCTCCCTCGTTTAGGAGAGCACCGTGCACCTGTGGGAACTGAACTTGCCTTTCGCTCAGGTCATGACACAAGGCAACAGGATGCAGCAGAGGAAAGCAAGAATTGAATCCCTCGGGGCACACCCTGATGAGAACTAATTAGAGTTCTGGGCTTGGTAGTCCTCCAGCTCCGTGCTTCTTTAACTCACACCTTCCCGTGAGCATGAGAGAATCCCTCTCAGCTTCACAGAATTCTAATTGGCAAATCCATCAATGGGCAGCCCTTCTTGCATGGAATGCCGGGCCAGGCTCTCAGAAGCCTGAGCATGGAGCAAAGTTCGGGGTGCCCTTGTGCACCTGCTCAATGAGCTTTCCTAGCAGAGACACGGGATGAAGAAGCGGGGAGGAAGGGCCTCTGGGGCAGGGAATCCTGGGTTTACTCACAGATCCTCTACTGGCTCATTAAGTTACCTGGGCAAGGTGTCCCACTCCACCTGGGCTTCTCCGTGCTCCCCTCCCCTCCCCTCCCCTCTTAAAGTAAAAGTCAGGAGCCCAGTGTCAAGAGAAGAGGCCAAATTGCTTCTGAAGTGTTGCATGAACTAGAGTGGGAGATAGAGGGGAATACTGAGGAGTAAGAAAGAAAATCATGTTCAAATTAAATTTCAGATCCTTAACAACATAGCCTCATGCATAACTCATATGCACCTGAGACTTGTGTTATGAAAATGAACACAAACTTCCAAAGAGCACTAGTGCACACACCCTCATGCATGCAGGGGTTGTGAGTCCCAGTGCTGTGCCCACAGAAGACACAAAGATCACTGAGAGGTATTGTGGGGCTCTTTCCAGCCCTGCTAACAGAGCTACAGTCAGATTTGTTGAGCCTCCAGAAAAGAAAATAACAGTTAGTGTCTGATGTCGTTTCTTACAGGGCCCCACCCCAGTCTCTGCCAGAATCCTGGCAGGTTGGGTCCAAGTCAGAGATTGAGGGATGTGTTCCAAACGAAGTGGGGCGGGCAGAACAAGGCCAAGGGTCCAGTCCTCGAGACTCCC
The DNA here is from genome assembly GCA_004363605.1 of Indri indri. Taxonomy (NCBI): domain Eukaryota; kingdom Metazoa; phylum Chordata; class Mammalia; order Primates; family Indriidae; genus Indri; species Indri indri. Next base: position 74,342 of record RJWJ010000796.1, on the reverse strand, counting down.
AGGTGGGAAGCAGAGGTGAGCCAAAGTGGTGTCATCACCTCTCAGTCCTGGCCGGTCAGGGCTCCCAGACGGGTGGGCAGGGTGAGTCAGAAGGCACACAAGGCAGAGTACGGGACAGCAATGCTCGGTCATCAGTAAGCTGAGAGTGAATCAGCACAAGCAGTGAAACCCCTCTCAGATCAGTCAAACCACTTCCGTGAAAGCCTGAGTTATAGCTTGCTTGCTTTTTCATGTTGTTTTGATATTTTCACATACATACAGGGCTTTGAATGAAGTTAACAAAGATTGACATAGAAATCTTGTGGTTCCACTTACCAAATAGAGAAAAATCACTGCTTATCATTCACGTGGTTGATTGCATTCCAGCATGTGTCTGACAATTTTTCTTCTAATTGAGCTAACTTTCCTCCTGCAATTTTATGAATATCATGGCAATTATCTGAAAGAAAGACTTGCAGGAATCTCAAGCACACAGAACTGTAATAATACCCACTGGACAGCGCAAGAATATTTGAGGAACAAACACAGGTGACCCTCTGTATCTGTGGATTCTGCATCTGTGGATTCAACCAACTGCAGATTGAAAATACTTGGGGGGGAAAGGGTGGTTACATATATAATGAACATGTATGGACTTTTTTTCTTGTCATTATTCCCTAAACAATACAGTATAACAACTATTTACACAGCATGTACATTGTATGAGGTATTATAAGTAATCTAGAGATGATTTAAAGTATATGGGAGGATGTGTATAGTAGTATATGCAAATACTAAGTCATTTTATATGAGGGACTTGAGCATCCACGGATTTTGATATCTGCAGAGGGTCCTGGAACCAGTCCCCCATGGATAGCAAGAGACGACTGTCTGCACAAAGCTAATGCATTGTAATCTTCAGAATATGCAAGTCCTTCAGTCTCTTGCCCCGATTTGGCATCTAAGAGGTAGAGCCTGGCAGTGGGAAGGACCGATGACAGTAACATATTACCAGCTGATGGCCAGGCAAGCACTGCAGAAACAGTTCTGCTGTCTGTTTTCTTTCTGGGTCATGAATCTGGGTCCATTTAGCGTATGGATGAAAAATAAGAACACAACAAAAACCCTCTCCTTCCCTTCATAGTCAACCTTAAAAATCATCTAATCCAGTGTTTCCAAAACTAGGCCTCCTTAGAACATATTTTTCTAAGCAATGTTATAATAGGTAGGCTGTATAAAGAGAATCTCATGGTCAAATTAGTTTGGGAAATATGTAATATATCACCCCCATATATTCATAATGCACAATGAAATATCGATTGAAGGCACTGACAAGTACCGCAGTATATAAACATTAACTTTGATTTATTCAGCATCTAACAAATTTAAGGATGAAAGAATTTCCCCTTTAGCACAGCCAATAACATACTGTAGAATGATGTTATTTTAGTTAAACACTTGTCTGCCTCCCCCCGACCCGAGTTTCCTGTCCCCATCTCACCCACACATAACTTTACCCAGACCTTGGAAGGGTACGGTGAATGCCCTGATGAAGCCCTCAGAACACCTGCTTGAATAAGGCAGCTTGTTATATGGGGCTGATTGCTTTGATGGCGCCAGTTCTTCACTCTTTCCTATATCCACCACCTTTGCCACATAATTTTGCAGTTCCTTTCCTCACCCCTTGAGGCTGAGTTCGGTCATGTGACTTGGTCTGGCCAATAGAAATGACAGTGTGCCAGTTCCCAGCCTGGGCCTCAGGGGCCCTGTGTGATTGCTCTCGCTCTCTTCCACCTGTGCCACTGCCACAAGAACATGCCGGGTTAGCCTGCTGAAGGATGAGAGATGTGTGGAGCAGAACTGAGTCACCCCATTACCCCAGACAAGGCCAGCCTAGCTCAGCCGATGGCTAGCTGCCACCAGACCTGTGAGTGGGCCCAGCCAAGAACAGCAGAAGCGCATGGCCAACTTCCAGCCGACCCTAGAGGGGTGAGCAGTAAGCACTTACTGCTGCATGCCGCCGAGGCTTTCTAGTCACTTGTGCGTCACACAACGTTACTGAGGCAAGAGATCACGGGTGGAGTGTAGGAGAAAGAACATGGGCTGTGGAGTCGGTTGTGTTATACTCAAACCCTAGCTCCACTGTCTGTCAATTGTGTGTTCCTGCGCAAGTTACGCCACTTCTCTTAGCTCTAGCTTCTTCATCTATCGAGCAAGGATAACCTCAGAGCATGATTATCAAGATTAACAGAGATAAAGTACAAAAGCTCCTAAAATAGTGTATAGCCCATGGCAGGTGGTCAATGAATGTTACTTTTTTTTGTCTGGAATCCTTTGAGAGCACAGAACTTTCCACTAAGGCTGGGTACTTTGGCATCTTCATTCATAGATTTGAACAGTCTGGAATCAGAGCTCACCAGCATTTCCCAGGCATAGGGGCCACCTGATGCACATATTATCGACCAACCTACTTGTATCACTTAGTGACGTAACACAAACTTCCTTCCAGTATTCCAATTTCTATATCAATAGTCTTCTAACTTCCATTTCCAAGGGCCACAGAATAGCCCACTGAGTAAATACACCATCACTTATTTCGCCGTTTGGGAGGTTTCCATCAATTTTTTTCCAGCCAAATAAGGAGTATGTACATATGAAATACCAAAATAGATGAGGTGATGTAATTATAAAATAGCATATAATGAGCAAAAGAATAGCAAAAAGAGAAGACAAAGTTTTAAAAACTGACATTCAAAATAATGGCCCGGTGTCAACAACGAACATAAAACATCTCTGCAACAATTCTGTTGAAGAAAGGGCACAAAGGATGCATTTTAAAAAACTGTCTTGAATGAATAAAATAAAAGCTTTGCTGCCTACAGCAAAAAAGCCTCAGTTGTCTGAGAATTTTCACTTCTGAGGTGCATTAAAGCCAGATAACTCAAATGTGCTACAAACTCCTCCAAAAGAGGACACAAACAGGGATCAGCCCTTCCAGATTTCAAGGGTTCAGATGGTTGGGATTGCTGTGGTCCCCTCTGAACCCGTGTCTGTTCTTGGTCCTGTCAGTGCCTAAGACAAACAAGACAGCTGCCTGGCTGGAGGGAGAGCTGTCTGCCTTTCTCCCCAGCCCTCTGCGAGCTCACAGCCCCCTCAGGGCGCCGTTTTCCCCGTTTCCGAGCCTTTCAGTGGAAACAGCGTGTAAGTCTGAGGCGGCCACTGCCAACGGGTCCTCGGGGCAGCCGTACACCATTAGCAGATCCCCCGCTCCTGGAGGAAGTCACACTGGCCTGCAGCGGAAGTCCATTTCCAGCTATTACCACCAGACAAATGGCTTTTAAATTACACCCTAGGAGGCTAACAGGCCATTTGTCTTTGTAAGTAATGACACAGAAACCCTGCATTGCTGCCATCCTCGCCCTGCAGAGGGGGTCTGCCTTGCAGGGGGGAGTGCGGGATGCAGGAAAAGAAAGAGGCCCAGGAGGAGAAATACCCGAGGTAGGTAGAAACACCCAGGATTTGATCCAGAAAAGTCGGCAGCTTTTCTGGAGCCCAACGGGAGCACTGGCTACACCTCTGAGATGGCGAGGCTGAGGTGGCCCTTCCTGGAAACTGTCACATCAGCAAAGAGAGCTGGAGCAGAACGTCCAGAAGGGAAAAGAGGAGCAAGGACAAGGAGGGCCGGGGTGCTGGGAGAGCGGAGAGAGGGAGCTGGACAGTGGCCATGACGGGGTCTCCACCACCAGCCTAGAGAGTCTGGACTTCATCCTCAAAGATGCAACCTTGTGAGCCATGGACTTGCAGGGAAGCAGCTGGATGCCTTGCCTGCAGCGAGACAGCGACTCCGACTCTGTGCTCAGCCTCTGGGCTCCAGGCCTCTTTCCTCACCACCCTCGGGAGCTCTTAAAAGCCAGGAATTGCTACCTCCATTGGGCCAGGAATAAGCTTTGTGACACGCTATGAATAGAGAGACATTAAAGAAAGAATTCCGGCATTCCTCCTCCATGCTCTAAAGCCTTTGTTTACCTTATTAGTCGAGGCCTGTCAGTTCCCCGTGAGCCGACAGGTCTGGAGGGTGAAGGAAGCTGTCACCGCGTGGTTTCCACGCTGACAGTCTGTCTCGACTCCGTTTCAGCACACAGCCAGCCTTGAGGCACCAAGTCACGCTACGTCTTTCAGATCTGTGGCCTCCCCGAGGCACGGCGGGACCAGAGCCCCCAGTCTGGAGCCCAGAGAGTCACACAGAGGGGCCTCTGGGTCTGCCAAGAACAAAAAGCTGCCAGCTTGCAGGGATGAAGTTATCATCATCTCGGATTGCTGGGCTTGCCTCATTCCCGGGACGAGGTGCTGCGTATGTGTAACCCCCATCTCCTGCTTCCTGCAAGAGAGCTGCGGTCCCAGCCTTCATGGGAACAGTCACCGGCCTGGCTATTTAAGATGCTCCACATGCTAACTTCATGTCTCTCCAACTGGAGTTGCTCACAGACACGCACACTATACAATCAATAAACATCATTCATGTCCAGGAGAGTTGATTTTATAAAGATAAAGGGCTTGAAGGGGAACCAGTATTTCTATATTAGAACAAATATATATTAAAAATAGAATCCAAAATTTTCATGCATTTTAAGGATAACGCAAATGTCCAAGGTGTTTAACTCCTATGGAATGGAGCGAAGCCCCTGGATTCCTTGGGTTTATGTTTCTACTCTTCTCTAATATCAGGGATACTTTGCTGAAAAGTTTAAGAATCACTTTACCAACATGACAAAGTTACAAAATACCTCCCAGCAGAATAGGACTGTGTCTCAAGTTCTTCATTTATAACAATAAAAAGGTAGCATTTATATGCCCTGCTCCATTCTAACCACTATGTACAGATTATCTTTTTTAAACACGGCTACCACCCAGTGAAACCGGGATTATTATTACTACTGCTCAAAGAATTTAAGTGACGTGCTCAAGACCATGCAGCTTCAAACTGGTGGCACCAAGATGTCAATCCAGTAAATAGGACAGCGGACCCTTCTTTCTTAGCCATTCATCTACACTGACTGTAAAACGAAGGGTCTGGATCAAATGATTTCAGAGGTCTCTTCAGCTGCGCACTCCCAGGGCTGAAGCACAAGGAATGTGATCAAGTACAGAGAAACTCCCTCTTATAAAGACAGATCTGAGATGGTCAGGTCATCCTATGTTTACTCACCCCCAGGCTTTAGAAGGTGGGAATTTTGAGCTCGGTTTCTGATTAGAGTCAATTCAGGCAAAATGGAATTCAGGACCAACTCCTGGAGGACAGCCCTTGGGGTGGACTCAGAGGACACGGATCCCACTGGCTTTCCAAAGCTCACACAGTGCTGTGGTGGGACCTACTTCTTCAGCATGGGGGTGGCTTCTTAGCAGCCACGTCTACCTAGAAAGTGACTGGAGAAGATGACAATAAAGTGACAAACGTGATTTGAAAGGAGGCAGCATAGCCAAAGAGCGGACCCAAGAGGAACTCCTGTCTTCCTGTGGCTCCTGAGGGGCTCTGACCAAATGACTGTGAAGGACAAGACATCTGGTACCCAAGGCCCACCCTCCTCCCCCTTCCAAAAATTACTTCTTGGTCTAGGATGCCGGCCCCAGGAGGCCCTGCCCTCTGGGCCCATTTTTATACAAAGCACAATAAAGGCAGGTTTGATCCACAGAATCAAGGGAGGGAGAAGACAACCACGTAAGAGGTCCAGGGGAAGAGAGGACAAGGGAAGGGGTCATAACACAAGACCATGTGGCCTTGGTGAGAAGATTTATGCAAGGGAGGAGAAACCCCACAAGTCCCGTGATCCCCCCACTACTGCGGATAGTGGCAGGAGGGGAGTGGGATATCTGAGAACATGGAGCTTTTTGTTTTAATCACTGACTTGAAGTCTTTTTTCACCGACCTGTCTCTGAATGCCCACCCCATCACCTCCACCAGCAGTCGCTAAGCTTCAGCTGCCTCCTCCCTGCAGCAGCGCAGGACTCCCCAAAGCATGGGGCTCGAGATAATGCCTCCGAAGTGCATGGCACCCCTTGCCCAAGGATGTGATGCAGGGGAGATCTCAAATATTTAACTACTGGTATGAATTAGGCACCAACCAATCAGAACAAGGTTCTCACCAAAGACACTTTTATGTTGAATATCTCCTGCTTTTTAATTTTAACCTTCAGGGATGTCCCCCCACATGGGGCAGGCAGTCACCCTTGAGCATATCTGCTCAGGATTTTCTCTGTTGGCAGCATCAGGCTCTCTGCCCTAGATCCCCCAACTCCTAGGCTCTCTCTAGCAAAGGCCACCAAAGCATGTGACACAGACCTCACTCACTCCAACCTCCAGTTGTCACTCAGGCTTTTTCCTCGAAAGTGCCCTCTCCTCTTCTTCACCGGCCACATCTCTCGATCCTGAGCTCTGATGTTGACGTCCCGACGCCAATAATGCTTCCCCCTACTGCAACCATTGTTGTTTGCGTCCCTTCCAGAATTCAGCCTGGATTTGGCATTTGATATTATAAAGCTCAACTCTGGACTTGATGTTGCCCTACAGTGTTCTGACTGCTGCAGCCATTAGTTCTGCCACCCCACCGAGGCTGTACACTCCTTGAGGGCAGGGGGGCAGGCTTCGGATTCTTCTTGGATTAATATCCCCATCATGCCGAGAGCAGGACTGGGCACTGTCAGGTGTTCAATGACCTTGCAGCAAACCACATTGACTTGTGCCTGGATACGAGTCCTGGCCCTGACACTGGCAGTCACCTCCCTCACAGGGCCTCAGTTCCCTCATCTGTAAAATTAGAGGTGGGACTGTGGTTCTCAACCCTGGTATCACATTAGAATCACCTGGGAACTTAGAAAAAGTCTCAATAGCCAGGGCCTGTTCCAGGGATTCTGTCTGAATAGTGTTGGGTGGGACCAGACATCAGTTTTTATCCTTTTTTTAAGCATTGCCGGTGATTCCAACATGCAGCCAAGACTGAGAACCACTGGATTAGATCATCAAACAGTCCCGTACAACTGCGATTCCATGCGCTGAACTGCCTTGGATGGTGTTCCAAGTGAGGTCACTCCTGAGAGGGTTCAGTTCAAAGCTCATTCTGACTCATAAGCTGGGGCGAGGTCCCAGGTAGGGACTGTGGCAATAATCACCACCAGAGCTCGATCCTGGGCATTGCCTATGCCTGCGGCCGGTCCTCCCCGGGGCCCTGTTCTTAGATGATACGTATCTCCAAAGGACTCTCAGATGCTCAACGAAAGGGTTAAGGCCTCCTCAAAACCCGACTCCCCCCTCAACATATTACGTGCTCTTTAAAGTGTCAAGGAAAGTTCAGGATTGCTGTTGGCAGGTCGTGCTAAAATTCTTGCCTGAACATATTGGATTATAAAATATGTGGATATGACAAGCATATCTGACAGATCAGTTTGCCTCGTACTAAGATGATGTTTAAAAGAAAGACATGTTTTTTTCACTGTTGTGGTTTAGGGTTTTAGGGTTGTTTGGTGTGTTTCCTGAGTGTTTTCTTTCTTTTCTCCATCTTAAAATATGGTCCTGACGTTGAGTTGTGACATCAATTAAAAACTAAGCTAATGAAAAAGCTAAACCCTTGGGAACACATTAAAGGCCACTTAGGGAAGTTGGTTCCGGCTTCTTTTCAAAGCCCAAGCTTAGACACCAAACCATGCTCAATTACAGACCCCCATTATTCCTTGGGTATAAAAGTCTTTTTGTAACCCTCCCTCATTGTGGGGCCACATAAATGAAGCATATTTATATTCTCTCTCTCTCTCTCTTTCTCTCTCCCACCTCCCCCCCCCCCCAACTTGTTGAAACAAGCACAGTAATTGCATTACCAGATTTCCAGGATTAACTTTTGGTTCAAGGAAAAGCGCTCAGTTTGAGCGTGTATCTGTAATTAGAGGTGGTAGGGTAATTAGCTGCACACAGCTAGACTGTCTACAAGGGGCCTAGAAGACAGGTCTATTTGTTCTGTTTCATCACACAATTTAATCAAACAGTGAGTGCCTTGCTCACAGGGCTCACAAAACAAATATTTGCTGATTGATTGATTCATCAAACAACTGGTCAATTCAGTTAAACCAGCTCTTTGCTGTCCGGTAAGGCAAGGAAAGAAAAATAATTGACCTAAGTCTTTCACTTTTCAAATGGCTGCTTTGCTGGCTTACAGAAACAACTGCGGAACGACACATGGTGAAGGTGTTGAAACCCCACTCCTTCCTTTCCTTGTAATGACTTTCCAAAATAAATAGCATTAAAAATCAATAGGCTACATAATGAAGTTCAATATGAAAATCTGCCAAACATATTCGTCACTTTGTCTACGTGAAGGCCCGCTTCTCGAGCAGCTTGTCTCCTTGGGTTCAAGGTGTCTCCCGTCATTGAGAGGCATTTAAGTCCGTGTATTCCTGGAGCAGAGCAGCTTTTCCCTGCAGAGGAGTCCTCCCAACTGCCAGTTCTCCAAGTGCAAAGGCAAAGATGTGGTTTACTGGGCATGTTGGTGTGGACATGATACCCACATCAGATGTAAAAGGGACGCTGAGACCAGACACTGGTGTCCTGCCTGCCTACCAGAGAAAACCAGCAGGCTGTAAATGACCGGCCGGAAGCTCCGCTCTGCCCCTTGGTAGAAATCCCTGGTAGAGAGTGAATTGTTTCAACACTTTACCTTCCATTCTGGAGCCACTGACCAGAGGATATTTGTCTCTGTTTGGGCCCAGAAGAAAGAATTTTGCCCCACAGTGAGGCTGGGCTCCAGCTGTGCACAGAAATGCCGGCCTGGAGGCTGAAGAATGGCAGGGAGGCAGCTTTCCATGAAAAGCAATTTAAAGTGACATGATGTTAAAGGCCAGAAGTCCAAAAAAAGGCAAACAGCCCATCATCTGTGAGTGATCCCCTGAGCCCCGGCACATTTTTTAAAAATCCGTCTCACAAATCGCCCAGTGTTTAACTTGAAGTCCATTTGTTAATTTGGTAAACACAGACACGATATTGACAGTATGCCTCTAATCCAGGCAGGAAGGAAGTATCCGGTGTCAGGCAACTTCAGGACCTCTCCGGTGCCCCTCACCTGAAGGGCTGGGGTGCACGAGAGGGGGCGGCTCGACGGCAGGTGGAAGGGCGGGGGGGCAGGGGCTCCTTAACTCCCCGGGGGCCAGGACACTCCGCGGAGCTCCCCCCACCAGCCTTAGCAGCATAGAGCAGCTCACAGTTTACAAAACACTTCTTGTATTTCCTAACTAATTAAATCTTCAGGCCTGTCCTATGAGACCAGCTGTGATGGTTAATGTTACATGTCAACTTGGCTGGGCTATAGTGCCCAGATATTTGATCAAACATTATTCTGGATGTTTCTGTAGAAGTTTTTTTTTTTAGATGAAATTAACATTTAAATCAAGTTAAATGGGCTTTGGGCAAAGCAGATTACTCTCCATAACGTGGTGGGCCTCATCGAATCAGTTGAAGGCCTTAATAGAACAAAGACTTGCTTTCCCAGAGTGAAAAGGAGTTCTGGCAGCAGCCTGGCTACCTCCGGACTCAGACCATCACCTGCTGGCCTAGCCTGTCGATTTTGGACTTAGACCTCCACGATCACAGGAGCCAATTCTTTAAATCTTTCTGTCTTCCCTCTCTCACTGTGTCTACCTATATATACTATGCACGCACACACACACACCCCCCCCCCCGCCACACACACACACACACACACATCCTGTTGGTTCTGTTTCTCTGGAGAACCCTGAATGATGTACTGGCAGTGTTACCAGCCCCATTTTATGGATGAGGAAAGGGGCTTAGTGAGAACAGGAATTAATACTGGGAGACTGGTATAAACTGGTCACCCAGAATCAGTGCACCGGGGCATGTTCGCACGCAGTGACTTTATCATTATCACTTAGAAAGGTAAAAGGCAAGGGCTGGGAAAGAACCCATGAGGTTAAGGGCTTCAGTCCCCCGTGTCAGACAAGCATATGCCTTGATCATATCACTTCTGTTTTTGAAGATTTCTGGGGCATGTACTCCACCTCCCACCATTGCTGATTGGATCTACCTTCTCTCCTAATTTGAACCCATTTTCTTTGGTACAATCATCCACACAGGGAAATATGCCTGATCGTAAAGTTTCTGGCAGGAGCCCTCCATGAACTTAATGGCAATTTTAAAAAGCACATAGCACAATGCTTAGAACACAGCATTGTGTTCACTGCAGGTACACTGAATAAACAAATGGAACAATTGTCTTAGTGGTGTCTTACAAATGTGACCCTGGCTTTGTAAACAGTAGAGCATCTACAAAGGTAAGGAATCATCATTACTGCTCCAGGTTGCAGGACTGAGTGAAGTTGAGAGAGTACACACTACACACTTTCTCAGGTATAAGAAGCAGATCATAAAAGCTCCAAGTCCAAGGTTGAGACTACTCCATGCTAAAATTCAGTTTAAGTGAGATGATATGAGACTTAACACCCTGAACTTAACTGAACCTCTGGTTCAGTCACCTTACCCTCCAAACTCCCTCATTTCTTCATTGTAAAACAAATAGGTCATCCTTCTTAAGGAGGATGCTTTGGTTGCAAGAAACAGAAACCAACTCAGGCCAACTGAAACACACACATGCAGGTCTCACAGCACCTGAGGGCCAGAGCGGCTGATACTGGCAAAGGGTCTAGAATTAGAAAACTGAAAACTGCTGGGAATCCAGGGGACACTCTTTCTTCCTTTCCCAGTGACTTCATTCTTGTCTCTATGTTAACTCAGTCCACACAGTAGAAAAAAGCCTACTCACTAGTCCTAAATTTATATTTCTCCTTTGTTCAAAAGTCTAGTCATGAATGGAATCTCTTGGTCCTTATTCCAGATTTTAGGGTAAGGAATTCTGATGGTCAAGGCTTAAGCCCGATGTCCACCCCTTGTCCCCTCAGCCATGGCAGGGCTGGTATCAGTACCACCCACATGGCTGGCAGAGGCCTACCCTTGTGGCCGATGGCTGTAGAATGGAGACAGGAACATCACCCCAAAATTGCCAACTACACAGTGTTTCTCAAACCTGGCTCTGCATTAGAATCACCTGGAAATCTTGGGAAAAAAGTAGATTCCCTAAGCCTACATTAGCATAGAGACTTTAGACTACTAGCCTCCAGCTGCAAGCAATCTTGTCTACTTTCCCTAGAATTTTCTAGGAATAGGACGGGACAATCAGTATATTTAGCAATAGCCTCCTCCCGCTCTTCCATCCCACTTCCTCCTACCCTACCCAAAGGATTCTGTGCAACTGTGTGAAGACCACTTTTTGGAAAAGTGCCATAAAATACTCAGGCGATGCAGAGTAAGTGATGGGGAATGATCATCTAATGACCTTGTACAAGCCTTTCACTGTGTACTAAGTGCTTTCCTGCCTATTATTTCCTACCAATTGGTCATTGTACTAGCCTGTTTAATAAATATTACCTCATTCTATCTTCACAATAACCCCGTAAGGTACATGCTTTTTATTTGCATTTAGCAGACAAATAAAGTGAAGCTTAGAGAAGTTAAATGACTTACCTAAAGTCACTTAGTGACAAAACCACTTACTTGTATGTCTGTATCCTTCAGTCGGACCTTGTGTTCCATGAGGTCAGGGGCAACATGTACCTGCTTTTGTTCATCCCAGTATCCCCTGCACGAAGCACCATGCCTGACATAGGAGAGTTGCTCAGTAATGTTTGTGGGGTGATTGTTAAGAAAACAAAATAGTGGCCTGATGATCTTTAAACTGGGCCACTCCACGTATCCCTGTCAGAGCTTCCCAACCAGCCTGTTCTAGCACCTTTGCAGACCCTGCGGGGTTACAGGTGGACTGAACCACATACTCTCTCAGCTTCTGGGGCACCCAGAGTCCTTAGACCAGTAGACTCTCCAGCTGCGAGCAACCTTGTCTACTTTCCCCAGGATGTCCAACAATTGTTACGTTCTGTGTGTCTTATAATTTAGGAAAGTGGGTTGTACGGCACCATCTCATTTACAGCATAGAGATTTGGCCTGCTAATCAAAAACTTGGAAGGGGAGCTGTACCAGCCTTTTTTGGTTATCCAAAAGCTATTCTGAGATCTTCAGAAAATTGTTCTGTATCCCCTTTCTTGGGAGAGTAGCTGGATGAGCCTCATGAGTCAGCAGCCTGCTTCCTTCCAGCTAGAGCACCCCAAGGCTTCCTTCACCTGTGTCCAGATTTAAACTCAGACCCTAGTGGTGAGGGGTGGGCAGGTGGGTGATTCCCCCAGTGCAGAGATGCTGACCAAAAAGGCCAAGGCTGACAGCATCTGGCATTCCTCACGCGAAACCCAGAGGCTCCAAGCCTGATGCCAAGACTCCGAAACGCCTTTCCTGCCAGGGGATTATGTTCATTTGCACAGGATCTGAGACAGAAATTCCAAAGAGATGATACTGGAAACCAAAGGCCTATATCATATTAATAATACAGACAGGAAGGCTCCCTCAGCAGCTGGTAGCAAACATATATTAAATAAAGAAAGGGAGCTGGCTCCAGTCCAAGCCCCAGCAATCCAGCCAGGTCATTTCAGATTACAAATAGAAACAATTAAACCTTATTATAGACTTTGTCTCTGGTTAGCTATTAGGTTTCTGCACTTACATGCTAATTTCTGAGTCAAGGAATCAGAGATCTCCCCAGATTAGGTATCTACCACAGCTCAGCAGGCTGCAAAAATCTAGCTGTATTTACACTTCATTGGATCCTCTGTGTCCATGTCGGGTTCTGCAACAAGCAGGAAGCCAAAGTCAGCCGAGGGCTGGGTTACAAGGCCTAGCACAAACAGTATCAGCTCTGCATTCAGAGGGTTGGAGGCCTGGCCCAGCCACACACCAGCTGGGTGACCATGGGAGATGCAGAATCCACATCTGACCACTTCTCACTTCAGTCTGCCTGAGCATCCGAGCCCTCTCCTCCCCCAAACCCCAATTCCAGTTCCCCATTCCTACAGCCACCACTCCTTCAGCCAAGAAGTGAAGTGGGGAGGGCTGGTGCAAGCCGGCTGGCAAAGCTGGCGTCAAAAGCTGACAATCACATCTGTAAGTAGTGTGGGATCAAACATAGATGGACAGAACTTTGGCTTCCTTGTGTATAGAATGAAAGTAATAATAACCCTGCCTGGGTTCTGGACCCATCTGTGTTCATATTCTTGCTAAGATTACTAGTTGTATAACTTTAGGTACTTAACCTCTTCTGGTGTCAGTTTCCTCATCCATAAAATGGGACTGGCTTCTTGAGAGAAGTAATGAGATCAGTGTATTAATATTTCTTCTTTGGCAAACTGTTAATTATTGTCCTTTGTCCATTTTTCTTTTGGGATACATCTTTCATTGATTTGTAAGAGCTCTTTATATGTTATAAACTTTGATCCTTCTACAAGCCATATTTTTTTCTTAGTTTGTCATTTGTTTATAGTATATAAAGTACATAGCATGGTGACTATCACATTGGCACCAATTTTGTTACTGAGAAATGGTTTGTAAGTGGAAAAGCTCTATACAAAAAATGAGCTGTCATTGTTTTGCTATTACCAACAGGAACAAGGCTGGACGTAAAGGAGAGCTTTCCTGGAGAACTGAAACCGATTAGAGCTGGCTGGACAGAGGGTGGTGTGGACACAGACATGGGTCCACACCCATGTCTAGCGCCACACTGGGGCTGGCGCTAGAGACCAGAGTCCTCAGGTGACAGACAAATGCTGAGAAGAACCCAGACCTTGAAAGGGAAGGGCTGTCCTTGAACAAGACTACATCCCATCTCCATCCACATCTCTATTGTGAGCGGGCTCTCTCTCTTTCTCTCTCTCTCTCTCATGCTTGAGACAGCAGTGGAAAGGCTCACATGAAAGACCATCCCTCATTCCTATATCACACTGTTGGAGAAAATGTAAGAGAATAGCTTACCCAGAGTTGGCCCTGGCTGGGATAAAACCAGTCCAAGGATAAAACCAGACCCTTGTGTGAACCAGGGTCATGACGGGTTATTAAGAGGGGGCCTCTGAGACTGAAAGGAATATGGTAACATGAGTGCCTGTTTGAAGACCTGGGAGAACACAACATACTTTCATTTGATCTGCAAAGCAGCCCTCAGAGGTGTCCAGGACAGATTTTTCCAGGCCATTTCAAAGAAAGGGAAACTGAGGCTCAGAAGTTCCCTGTTTAATTAGTAAATGACGGAACTAGGACTAGGATCTGGGTCTCCTTATTCCTATTCAAAGTTATTCATTCAACAAATATTTATTAAGGCCCTACCTTGTGCCTGGCTGGCTCTACATTGTGGGTTTGTTCTAACTCCTGGTTAAAGATGTTTTCAGAGTTCCTTAAGCCTTTACATGTTGGCCTAACGCACCCTGGGATTCCCAGAATCAGAGTCTCAGGCTGGAAGGACACTTCGAAAGGACCCTTGCCAGATGGCATGTCTCAGCGCTTTGCAAATGTTCCTATATCATATGCCTAAGGAAACAGAACTTTGTTCTGTGGGCAACTCTGCCAAACAGCTGGACTATGGCAGCTCTAATAAAGACCAAGCTTGTGGGCCAAGCAGAATCTTCCAGTTTATTTGATAGTACAAGAAGTTTGTGAGTCTAGGAAATACCTTTGGTTTCACTGCTCCAGTTGAAAACCCTTTTACGTTTTAGTTCCTGCTAAGTCAGCAAGATGAACATGCATGGTTAGGGTCGGTGGGGAGGAAGATACCTCTGTCCCTAATCCCAGTTCCCTGGCAAGACAAAGAAGCCCCTCGTGGGCTCCATCTCACTTCATTCCTCCAGCAAGCCGCCCACCACAGGGACTGTGCAGGGGCCTGCACAGCGGTGAGGCCACCGAGACCCACGGCCTGCCCGGGACCAGCTGCCACACGAGCACAAGGTTCTCTCGTTCCCCTCCCTCCTCCGCGGCGTCCTCTCCCTCCAGAACTGCTCCCCTTTCAGGAAAGTCTAATCAGCTGGCGGCCAGAGCTGCGGTATCTGAGCTCAGACACTGGATCGGATGTCCGGAGGGCCCCCACCGTAAATTGCAGGTCACATAATTCGACTTGATCCCTCACTCCATTTTACACTTTATGTGCTTCGGGGGGACACGGCGGCTGATGGTGAGAGCGATAAGTCCCTGCCTCGGAGCTGTGAGATGAGGATTGTTCTAAAATGGAAAAGTAACTTCAGGCCCGAAGGAGAGCGACGAGTGCAGGACCTCAGAGGAGAGGGGAGGGGGTGCCACCGGGGGGGGACCCTGTCCTGCATCTCCATTTCCCTCTCTGAACCCCATGAGGAAGCCCCGGCCTCCTCTTTATTAGAACTGTGTCCGGAGGTCCCCGCCCCCCGTTTTCTCCTCTGTGACATGGGAATAGCTTTCTGGTGAGAAAATGAGATAAAAATACACATCAGTGCACATCAGTCCTTGGGAGGAATGGCCCTTGAAACGTGCAAGAAGAAGGTTATCTTCCGTCCTGGCGACCAGGTAACCGCAGAGAAAATGCTTCATTTTGTTCCCTAGCGGTGACAATGTTGAGTGGGAATGACGGTGGCACCTGAGGACTTTTCACCAAAGGTACATGTGGTGGGTATCTAAGCAGACAAAGTCCTCTGCACAGGAGGGGGTGGAGGGGCTGTCCTGCTCTGACCCAGGGCGCCGGCCCTCCTGTCTCCATCTGCTCACTACGGCAGGGCTCAGGCGTCAGACGGAGGCCCATTCTCCCGGCAGAGGCCTCTCGCCTCAGGTGCTCCATACCCTGGGGTGCCATTTAAGGATCACACTTAAGTCTGGGCTTTCCATCTGAGTAGATCTCTCCCTCCCATTGGTCGTGGACAGGCCGATGGCGGGGCTGCTGTGCAACAGTTAGACACGTGGCTAAATATTTCCAGCTGCCCGGAGGGCCCGTGTACTATATGAGGTGAGACTTGGCGAGGCTTCACCGCATAGGCAAGGACAGCCAAAGGGCATTCCCCAAACTCCTTTCTACTGTCCTCCATTTGATGAAAGACTTGTGGTTAAACCTTTATCTTCCATAAACATTTAAAATGTGGTTACCTTGACTTCCACGTCTCATTTTCGTTTTATTAAAAAAATGGTTTCCTTGCAGTAAAACATCTGATACGGTGGATGTTCTGCAGAAAACAGATGTTTCCCCATGTAATAGACGTAGGCGGCCCTGCGTGTGCCCACCAGGCCTCAATCGCACTCAGACACACGCGCACACACGTGTGTCTCGTGAAAGGCCAGGGCAGGCCTGTGGGGACACTGAAGCTGAACAGCCACGAGGCCACAGGACTTGAGTCCCTGCAGCCAAGAGACATCCGAGCCAGGAGGCCAGGGGAAACACAAATGCGCCACCACCAAGAGCGGGAACAGACCTGGAAGGATAACTGGGGGTGGGGGGGGGGAGTTTCATCACTTCTGAGTTCTTGCTCTGAACACTTCCCTCCACAGTTCGTTGTTTTCGTTCTCTGGGGCGTCCTCACACAGTGGAGGAGGTGCAGGGCTCACCTGAGCACACTGGCTGTCTCTGCCTCCACGGGGGATAAGAGTAGAGCTTAAGGCCAAGCAGGCTCGACCTGTCTCCAGGACACACAGAGGCACCTGGCGACTCTGCTCTCAGTAGGCCTCTTTTCCCTCTTTCTTCTCCTCTGTCCATATCACAGTCCTAGACTGAAGAAAGGCTGCCGAGGGCCCAGGGCCCAGGGCCTTAGGAAAAGCCACCATTTTTGCTTCCTCCACCCTGGGCACACACACACACCTTTGTCAGCTTTATGCCTTGGGCACTGGGACAGCCTGGCTCACTCATTTTCCCAGGAATTTTGCTCCCCATCCCTTCTGGGGATTTCCCTAGACCTAGTAAGACACCTGAGGCTTGCTCCCTGCCCGGGGGTATCTGTACTTTCCTTGAGGCCCTGAAAAATGAAGAGTTATCAAGACCCAAAGGAATGAATACCCTACTGTTGAAGGCCTCAGGTGCTAAGAAAGCTGCTTCTGGGCAGAAGGGGACTCTGGCAAGCTGGAGGTGGCCCTGGACCACCCATGCTGCCCAGCCCAGCAGGCAATGTTACAGAACACACCCTGTCTCAGGGTGCCCCTCTGTCCAGGACCCCAGGAGCATCACTTCCCTGCTCTGCACCTCAGGATCACTTGAGCAGGGCTGGATTTTGCTCTCTAAGTCCTGTAGTTCCAATAAGCTGAAACTTAGAGCCAGTGATTCTGTGAAATTATTTCTCTAGAATTATCTTTATTCATATCCACCCCACCTCATTCCAAATAGGATTCGTGAAATTTATAGACGTATACGTAAGATGGGGGAAAAGATGACATTATAGCAAATGACTGAAAAACAAGGGTAGGAAAAAATGAGATGAATCGCAGTTGCCACATACATTTTTTTCCAAGGAGAATTGTAAATTTGGCTCTGGGCTTCCCAGATGCTAGAGCAAAGAGGCTAATGCTATCAGTTACAAGAGTCACAGTGTCACTAAAGTAGAAAACAAACCATTGCTCGGAAGAATCACAGATATCGCTGGGAGTGAGACTTCAAAGCAATGTCTCACATGGGTTTGCAAAGAGAATATTGAGATACGTAGTAAACCAGTTTTCATCTTGAAAGACAAAAACCTCAAAAAACTGAATAAATCTTTTTCAAACTGAAGTTTAAAAAAAAAGTAAAGAAATGACATAGATGAAAGAATTGCTCTGGCTGAAGGGGACAAGGGCTCCGTGCTGGGTTCAGGATGCCAAAGTATCCCATAACCTCACTCCCCACACAGCGCAGTCAGACTGCCTAGCATCCCATGAGTCACTGTTTCCAAACCTTGCTGGAAGGTAGGAGTGCCCTGGAGGGCTTGTTAAACACACGGGACCCCAGGCCCCAGAGCAAACAGACTGCATCAGAACCTCTGGGAGGAGGAACGGGTACAGTCTGTGGCCCCAGGTGGTCTTACGTCCAGACAAGCTTGGGAAACCCCGCCACAGACGCACACCTCAATCATCTGACTGAACTAGATGGTAGAAACCCATTGGAATGGCGGACCCCATCCTGGGTGTGTGGCAGTCACTGTAAGGCGGGCTCCTGAGGAGGTCTCTGCCAGGAGAAACTGTCAGGTGGGATGACACCGAGTAAGCTCTCAGGGCTGTGGGCTACAGCGATCCGGGCGTAGGAGAGAGAATCCCCTGCCCCATCCCTGACGGCATCTCCCCACCTCCACACAAGCTACCCCTTTCGCTCCTGCCCTCCCTGCGCCCAAGGTGAAGCGGCTCTTGCTGTTCTCTCCTCAGAGACATGGAAACGTCAGTGGCAACAACACTAGGCAGGGTGGACTGCAAAGCTGCCCCTCTGTGTGGCAGCAGCGGGAGAAGCATAACCCCTCGGGCGAGCTGACTGGCGTGGACACTGCTCCGTCTCCCTGGTCCAGCCCACCCCTCGCGCACAAGCCAGTGCAGGCTCCCACAGACGCCATGGCCATCAGGTCACCGGCAGGTAGAAAAGTCCTTTCATGACTTCCCATTGGCCATGACTTTTGTCGAATCGCATCATGGCTAAGAGCTTGGGCTCCAGAGAGTATCTGGGTTCAAACCCTGGTGTTCCCACTTATGGTCTGTGTGCCCTTGGCAAGTTCTTGAAATATTCAGAGCCCTAGTTTCCTCATCGGTAAAATGAGGGTGTTCACTAGGCAGAAGGTGCTAGGTCGTGTTGCACTAACAAACAACCCCAACGTCCCAGTGAGTGAAAACAACAAAGGTTTGTTTCTTATTCAAGCAAAGTGGGCTGTCCTCCCAAGGCAATTGTCCTCCACACGGAAGCTCGGCAATCCTGGCTGTTTCAGTCGTGTGCCACCCCTGTCTGCCACATACTTCCACAACTGGGACAGGACTCTGGAGGGCCCCACAAAGACTAATAAATGCTTTAGCCTAAAAGCGAGGCACGTCCCTTCCATTCGCCGCTCATGGGTCAAAACTAGTCATATGTATGGTCCTGCCTCCAGTAGGGTGGGGGAAAGGGTAAGACACAGACAGGAGCGAGCGCTACACACAGGGGATGATGCCGAATGTGCTGCTGGTGATAATGACAGGAAGTAATCCCTATAAACCTTTAGCGCAGTTGCCACCATATAGAAAATGTTTACTAAATGCTAACCTTGCGCCTTCTCTCCCATTCTGGTTCTGACTAGTTCTCTAAGAAGCAGTTGCCCATTTCCTAGCTTGCAACTTCTTTTACCCTCCAGGCTGGGTTTTTGTGGTTTCTTGTTTCCATTAAGCCCAGCATTCATCGTGGGATTTGCATCAGCTGTTGTAAGAACCCTAGATGCCCTGATGGCAGGAGGCCAGGAGTGATTTATCATCTGATATATAATCACACAACACACCCTTATGCTTGTTAAAGAGTGCATATTCCAAAGGCCATCAGTGAATATTTCATCGGCACTATCACCGTCAGTGAAAAAGCTGGTTCGAGACCAAGGAGCAGGGGGCCACCCAGCCCAGAGGAAAGGGTATCCCGGGAAAAGAGTGAAGGCTCCGGGTTCTGAAACTTCAGTGTCCACACTTGTAAAACGGAGCTAGGGCTCCTGCCACATTCACTGGGCTGTTAATAGGACCTGGCAAGAACAGGAAGCGTGGTCCCTGTGATGTGCCATCAAATGCAGAGCGCTGTTCTCTGACAGGTGCCAAGGCCTGTGACACCCGTCTCAGGAAACTCATCAGTGGGGTCCTTGGAAGATCTCAAATGCATCTCCCCTGCCCCTCGGGCTTTCTCTCCTCAGAGGACTCTGCCCCACCTCCACCCCCTTATTCTTATTTCCTGATAACTGACTCGCCATCAGATGGCACAGCCCGGTGTCTTCCTCTCTCCAGGGGAAGGGCCATCAGAGTGTATTTGGAAGCATGTGCAGCTTCGACTTCCCAGGGCTTTTCCCACTCATGGCCAAGCTCTGGGGAACAGCTCACGGCTGCTCTAATCATAACAAGGCTCACACCACCATTACACAACTTTAATACCAGCTTTTATGCGGGCATCTGGGGATGTGTGTGCTTATGAGCAATTTGTAACGAGAAAAAGACTGACCTGCAGCAGACTGGGAGGAGGGCCCCAGAGCACCAGGAAAGACAGGCCCCAATCGCAGAGGCTGCCCCAGGCTCTGGGGACAGGGCTGCTGCCCTGGGATGTTTAAGGCACTATTTGATCTCTTGTTAAGTCCCACATGGCTTCAATTTCCATATGCTCTGAAAGAGAATGAAATTGGAGTCAACAGGCCCATCATGTCTTTCACAAAGATGTGTTCTTACTCAAGGAGAAAGAGGAGAAGAGGAAATTCACATTCATGGTAGACCTACTATGCGCCAAGGCCAAGCCAAGAGCTTTATTTCCATGCATTATGTCATATGAGGCTCACGATAACCCGGTAGGGTAGGTTTTATTATATCCTTTGTGGTAAACTGCAAAAAATGGCCACAATATTTAAAGCTCATCCCATCAAGAAGTGAAATCTGTTTCTCCATCCTTTAAATCTGGTATTAAACATCTCGCTTTGGCCAATGGGACCTAAGCAAGAGCAAACACCATGTGAGCACGGCTTGAAAAGCACTGTCACATCAGGGTTTGCCCTCTCTTGTTGCTTTGAACCCTTTTGCTACTATGTGAATACACACAGGGTGGCTTCCTGCAGGATGACAGACCACACGGAGCAAGGGCCCCGCTGCTCCAGCTGTGCTGTCCCACAGGCACAGGAGCGAGGCCGTCCCTGACCACCCAGCTCCAGTGAGGCTGCCCGGACCTGAGGAACCGCCCAGCCAAGACGCATTCCGTGCTTGTTGTCTAATGCCACTACGTTTTGAGATATCTGTCACTCAGTAAAAGCTACCTGATACATCCCTTGTTGTAGATGAGGAGATCAAGCTCAGAAAATTTAAATCATTTCTCTAAGAATCCTCAATCCGAAAGCTACAGAGCAAGGATTTGAACCGCACACTTACATTCAGTGCACTGAATTACCTGTTTCCCCCTACGAGACGCTAGCATGTGGAGTGGGATGACTAAAAGTTCCACGGAGAATTGCTGACTTCCCCACAGCCATTGTCACCATTTTGAGGAAAGCTGCAAAATCTCCAGTCCTCTAGAGAACTTTTGCTTATGTAGACTTCACTTCTTACAAAAGGCACAGCACAGACCCGAAAGCTTTTCTCAATGTGGAGTTTCCATAATTGCAATCTAATTTTTCTATGGGCTCTCATTTAAAAATTGCTCCAACCTTACCTCTGAAGACTCTCCAGTGGGCACAGGCAGCTGCTGCTAAGTCCTCTGTTTCTCTAAGAGACCGTCACTGCAGGTCACGTGCCAAGTGGTTCGAAGACAAACCTTTGAGTGCATCTGGGGATCTCCTTGCTCAACAGATGTACTAAGGAGAAGCATTCTGGATGTTTGAATTTATCCCCTGAGGAAATGACCTTCTTATGCTGACCGTCTTATGCTGACGTTATGTTTCAAGAAGGGCCTGCCTGAGTATGGACGTACCAGGCTCAGGAAGCCCCAGTGGCAAGTCTGTGCCCCTGCAGTCAGTTCACGAGAACGAATCTCCCCAGCAAAGTCCTCCTGGGCTTGCTGGTATAGTCTCTGGCTCACTATGTACCCCATGACACAGGCAAAGGACAGCATATGAGTTCTGGGTCCTCGGGGCAGAATTGACTTTAAGCAGAATTTTGAAATAACCATTCTTATATTTTAGCATTTTGGGGACTCTTTTTTGGGCCATGTCATCCCCATTTTGGAATGAGCTCCATCCCTCCTCCCTCCTCCCCCACCATCAAAGTGCTCCATGCCCTGGCATTATTTCTCCTCTCCTTCCCACCCCCCACCCCACGTCTGCTCTCCTCACCACCTAGCTAGACCAGACCTACACGATGGGCTTCCTTCAGTTGTCCCCAGTTTGTTTCCTTCTAACTACTTCTCACCCTCTACTTAGGAAGCCGTGGATTATCTAGAAGCACCTCTCTCTCACCTGCAAATGGCAGCAGAGAGCCCACTGGTAGCAGCACTGACTAATCCATCAACTATATTAAATTGGATTCTAATCGCATCTGGAATTTCAGATATAAACTCACACAACTACAGTGAGGAGGGAGTTCGTACTTTGGTATCCTTCACTACTTAAAGGCTAAAGTCTGGACCTGTTTAAAACTAAAATGCGTAAGAAGAAAGAAATCTTTTGATATGATTTATGGGATACCATATGGAACCTGGAATTTATTCTTGAAAGCAATTGTGTGCAAAGAAATTAGCAGATACTAATTGCTTTCAGGAGAAAATTGCATCTCATTACAAACTATTGGATTTTTTAAAATGAGCTCCTTCCCAGCAGTGTGAACATCTGGATTCCCAGGGGCCATGGGCAATGCCAGAGCCTCCCTTCCAGCCCCAGACAGAAGACAGGCTTTGCAGGTTGCTGAGGAGCTTTGCATGAGAAAGGCTGCAGGATGCGGAAGTATTGAAAGTTGCTTTTTGCACCACAAGGTGATTCAGCATAGGGCCATCAGTAGTATGCAACTGTTTAAAACCTGAACTTCAAGTTCAAAGTCAGCATGACATTCAGGCCTCCCTAAAATCTGTGCCATGCCAGCTCCTTTTCCCTCTTCCTTCTCTCCCCTCCACCCCTCAAATCTATTTCCAGTCCGCAAAGAAACAACTATCTCCCCTTGCTTCACTGATCCAAAACCCCCGCCCTCAAGGTCCATCACGAAGCAACTTCCTCCCCACTGTAGCAGGCGAGGCCCCTCACCAGCATCACTGTGGGAGAACTCTCCTGTCCTGTCGGATCTTCTCCAGCCTACCTCCTGCCAGCCTAACTTCTAAAAGCTGGACATCTAATCAACAGATCCTCCTCAGGGTTCATCCTCCAGTCCTTGAGGGTCAGATGCCTTTCCTCATAGGCAGCATCATATTTTGGAGTGTCAACTTAGTGCCCCAACCAGGCAACTTAGTGCCCCAATCTATAACAATTGATAGACCGAGCAATAATGTATTAAGATGGAAAAAAACTACACTTCCCAGAACTTCCCTCTGGGCTCTGTGGTTAGAACAAATACTTTTGATAGCAGGAGGAAGTGGGGCAGTGGCCCTGCAGCGTCATTCTCAAGTAGCAATAGCTGGTCTCTAAACTACACTTAATGGCCCAATTAACTCCAGGGCTTGGGTGTCACTGAGAAGAAAACGTAAGTTGGAGTCAGAGCAGAATTAATTGCTCAAGATCAGTGGAGAGCCTGCAGCTACCATGGAAGGTTCTCCTGTGCCTCTCCCCACAAAGCTGTCCTCCAGATGGGAAGGAAACACATAGTTAAAGAGAATCCACTGGAAATGCTGTCAATTTTATCAGCAGGCCCAGGGTACCTCCGTCTCTAACTGTGGCCCTGCTGACAGAGAAGGGGACCCTCTGTTCCTCCCTCTCCCAACACCTTGCTGGGCACACCCAGCCAGGCCACTCTCTTCTGCTTTCTTCTTGGTGAGAGACAAGGTCTTGCTATCCACAGCTGGGTTGGAGAGTTCTGCCCTGAAGGGCACCACTCAGTAGAAGAGCAGTCACTTGGGCTTTTCAAAGTGCTCATCGGCTGGGCCACGGAACTCAGTTCCTGGGCATCTTTGGTCAGATTCCCTCTTGCTGCTGGCAGCTTACAATGACCAGGTCACACACTTGCCCTTGGAAGCCCAAACTTCCAGTCCCAGCCTGACTACCAGCTCTTGGCCTTTCCAGGGTTCCTCCCAACTATAGAGAAGGGGTCTCTGACCCCTGCCAGTACCTCCACAGCGGGACCTACCATTGAGACCAGGCTAAGGTGGTAGATCCAACTCCAAGGATAGTCAATCCAGAAACACAGAATTGAAGTCTGTACTTTTTCCCTCCCTGACCCACCAGAATAGGGAAATGGGTTGCCCTAAGGAATACAGTCCTTTAGTGTCCTCCAAGAAGCAGCTACTGCAATTGGTAGAATGACAGGTGCTGCCCCTTCAACCTTCGCTTCACATCCTATGCCTGGTACCCAGTCTACAGGCCTGGACCCCAAGGAAAATGAATCATGACCTGGCCCCTCTGCTCCCCAGGAGGCTGCATGCTCAGCAGGGAGCGGCTACCACATGCTCCAAACACCAAAGATCTCCCAAAATGCTGGTGCTTCCAGGCACCTAAAAGGCCCTGGTTTGGTGCCTTAATCCTGGGTCTTGTGTTTCCTGCCCCTAGACACTGACTCTTGTCACCAAGGCCTGGCTTCTGCCAACATTCCTCATCAATTCATGGTCATGTAAAAAAGCACGATCTGTTAGACTACATTAAAATTAAAAGGTTCTGTGCATCGAAAGACACAATCAACAGAGTGAAAAGGTAACCCACAGAATGGGAGGAATATATTTGCAAATATATATCTGGTAAGTGGTTAATATCCAGAACATGTAAAGAACCCCTTATAACTCAACAACAGGAAAACAAACAACCCCATTAAAAATTGGACAAAGACTTGAATAGACACGTCCCCAAAGAACATATATAAGTGGTCAAGAAGCACATGAAAAGATGCTTAAATTCACTAATCATTAGAAAAATGCAAAACAAATCCACAATGAGATACCACTTCACATCCATTAGCATGGTGGCTATCAAAAAACAAAAACAAAAATGACAAGTGTTGACGAGGATGCAGAGAAACTGGAGCTCTTGTGCACTGTTTGTGGGAATGTTAAATGGTGCAGCTGCTTTGGAAAACAGTACGGAGGTTCTACAAAATAATTAAAAATAGAATTACCATATGATCCAGCAATTCTATTTTGGGGTGTATACATAAAAGAATTGAAAGCAGGATCTCGACGAGTATTTGTACACCCACATTCACAGGAGTGTTATTCGCAGTAGCTAAAATGTGGAAGCAACCCAAGTGCCCACTGACAGATGAATGGATAAGCAAAATGCGAATGTGGCGTTGCTATGGTCAGCATGTTTATGTGTCCCCAAAATTCATATGTTGCAATCCTCACCCCAACCTCCTTCTGTGATGGTCTTAGAAGGTGGGGCCTTTGAGAGGTGATAAGGTTATGAGGGTAGAGACCTCATGCATGAGATTAGTGCCCTTGTAACAAGGCCCAAGGGAGCTTGTTCACACCTTCCACCACACGAGGAAACAGTGAGAAGGCGCCATCTATGAAATACAATGTTGGTACTCTCCGGACACCAAATTGACTGGCACCTTGATCTTGTACTTCCCAGCCTCCAGAACTGTGAGAAATACATTTCTGTTGTTTATAAGCCACCTAGTTTATGGTATTTTGTTATAGCAGCCTGAATGGACTAAGACCAATATATACATATACATACAATGAAATATTATTCAGCTTTAAAAAGGAAGTAAGTCCTGACACATATTACAACATGAATGAACCTTGAGGACATCATGCTGAGTGAAATAAGCCAGTCACGAAAGGACGAATATTGTACGATTCCATTTATATGAGGTACCTAGAATAGTAACATTCACAGAGATGGGAAGTAGCATGGTATATAGAGTTTCAGTTTTGCAAGACGCAAAGAGTTCTGTTGATCGGATGCACAACATTGTGAATGGACTTAATGCCACTGGACTATGCACAAAAAAATGGCTAAGATGGTAAAATATATGTTATGTATATTTTACCACAATTAAAAAAGAACTCTTCAGATTTGGGTGTCCACAGAGCAGCTCCCTGACTGCTGCCCTGCCGAAAAGAAAGGCTTTCCAAGGCTGCAGCAACCTATATATCCACTGCCAAGAAGGAAAATTTAAGAATGGTCACCTATTAAGTCATCACCACGCATGACTCAGGCACCATAATATGCTCACGCAACTAGTTATCAAGGCCCTGTTTATGTAAACAGATCAGTGAGCGCAGCATCAAAATGTTCTCCAACAACTAGTAAAAGAGCCAGAGCCTGATCATGCTCCACCTGAGGACTTAGTATCCTATGATCCCAGGGTCTGCTCTACCTTGGAAATTCCCATTTTATAAGTAATTTGACACACACTTTTGTTTTTAATTGGATACTTCACCAAACGTGGAAGATCACTTACTGGGGATATTGTGGGGAACAATGGTTTTTTCAAACTGTTTTACCCACGGGACCTTTTCTTCAGATTGAAATCTCATGTGGAACCCCAATATTTAAAACCCAAGGCCCACAGGCTAGGCCCCTTCCTTTTCAATCCCTTAGAGGCCTATCTCAGAATGGAAGTTGGGAGTTCTGCTTTACTGTTTCTGCAAACAGACACTCCACATGACCTGCTAGACCAGAGAGAGGGTCTCCCACGCCCATCGGTGATCATGGAAAAGTGAGTTACCACTAACCTGGGCTGGGCACGCCTGTCTTACCCTGGATGGTCCCCACTGATTCTTCTGAAGGTTTAAAGCTGTTCTTTACTGATAAAATCAGGTGATTGTTCTAAAGTTTTTTTAAAAATAGGCAATGCAATGAGGGTGAGGGTGGGCAATGCATACAATTTTGAGCCCCATTTTTCGTACTTTGCTTCTCTGCACTGCACAAGGGACTACACTTCCTGCCTAGGCCTCCAGAAAGGGAGTGATAAGAATGCTTCCTCATTCTCTAACTCTCCCCACTTCCCTCACTTCCCTTTATCCCCATTCTCCCCTGGGGAGTAGGGACACTAACCACCTCCACCCTTTCCCCTGGTGGCCCCACCCCTCCCACTGAAGTATCGATTCCTAACTCCTAAGGTCCCTCCTGCACCTTGCGTACTTGATAGACTCCAGCAGTCTCCTGTGAATGTCTGGCACCTCTTCCCAGCCACGTGTCTGCTGCTACACAAAGTGAGAGAGGGTGCACTCTGGTCTCGAGGTCTTTGGACAACTTGGGGACAGGGTGGACAGAGGAAGTATCCTTTTCTGAGTGTCTTTTTCTCAACCATAACTCACCATCATGAGGACCAATTCCTTAAAACAACAATAACTACAACAAAATACCTTGGCTGGTCATCAGGAGAGATTTGTGTTTCTCCTTTATCATGGCTTTGACCTATCTGGGGAGAATTAATAACTCTGGTCATGAATGGTACCATGCCGGAATCTCTTCCCTGTAACGTCTAGGATTCTTCCTTGATCATAGACCATGAAAGGGGAGGGATTTGTTTGTTGGCTGGTTTTATTCTAACTACCACTAACAGATGAAAGCAGAGCTGGTCTTATTCAAATGGTGATTGGGTGGGTGGTGGAAATCCCTGCCTCCAGAGCCCACAATTCCTTTCCTGGCAGAGCCCCTGAATAGGGTTGTCAAATTTTACAAATAAAAATACAGGATACCCAGTTAAATGAAATTTCAGATAAACAATGACTAATTTTTTAGTAACCAATTATGTTACCAAATATTACATGCGACACCCCTACCCCTGAGACACTCCCAGGAACACCAGGACTCCACAGGGCAGCACTGATTGAACTCACTATTGTGGGCAATGTCAGTATCAGGAAGGAGATCTGAGTAGCTGACATCCAAGATTCCTGCATCTCGAGGATTCTGTGATTTCTGACGCACCAGCGCACCAGCGGGGGTGGCACAGAACACAGGTGGGGTCATGGTACCTGCCTCCAAGTCTACAGCCCCCTCACCAGTTTTCTAGAACCATCACCTCTGGGGAGCAGGGTATAGCCAGGGCTTTTCTAGGACATCAGGTTCCCCTTGGAGCAGCACAGACCAACCCTGCCTTGCAGCAGGAAGGCCTCAGGCTCCCAGAACTAGGGTCCATGTCAGGAAAGTAACTGAGGGGGCCCCTTCCTAAAAACCATGAGCCAAAAATCAGCACAGGAGAGAAAGCACTGTTCAGCTTGGCCAAAGTCTGGTCTAACAGAGGGTGCATATGATAACCATCATCTCCAAGCTCGGCGAGGGATACAGACCAAGAAGGAAGGAGGAGCCGGGCAGGGGACTCACAGACTCAGGAGATAAATGACAGGGGAAGTACAGTCTGCAAGGCAAGAATGTTTCCCAGCCCTGGCCGTGGACGTGCTGAAGCAGGCTCGCAGATAAACAGATAGGGACACTGACAATAATGCTACAGTCATCCCCCAGCCTCATCTTTCTCTCAAACCTAAAAACAAACAAGAAAAAAGAAAAGAAACAGAAACATACTAAGTAACCCTCTCCATTTGTCTCCTCTTAAAATGGAGGAGGATAATGTCTCATTAATATCAGCCCCGGGCACAGAGCTTCTACCTAGATTAAGTAAAGAGCGAATCACCAGTAAATGGACAAGTAAATGAAGGCAGCTGCCCTGTTAGAACTCCCTCTGTACTTGCGACCAGAATATCTAGCTTCAAATCCCTGCTCTGTTACTGTTTACGCTCTGCCCTTGAGCAAGCATTTGATCGCCCCAGAGCCTCAGTTTCCTTATCTATAAAATGGTGTTCATAACTGCGTCCACCTCACCAGACAACGGTAAGGACTGAGTGACAGGACAGAGCAGAAAGGGCTTGTAAATGCTAAAGCTGTTTCCGAGTATTAAATATCACAAAATGCAGTCGCTACCTTTAAGCACCTTATAGTCTAGACCTGCACTGTCCGACATGGTAGCCACTAGCCACATGTGGCTATCCGGTGTTTGAAATGTGACTGATGCAAATCGACACATTCCGTAAGTATAAAATACATAGGAGGGAGTGTGTATATTTTAATGTAAAAAAAATGTGAAAATATCTTGTTAATATGTTTTATATTGAACACATGTTGAAATAATATTTTGATATATTGGGTTAAATAAAATATACTACTAAAATTTCTCCTGTTTCTTTTTACTTCTTTTAATGTGGCTACTAGAAAAGTTAAAATTGCCTATGTGGCTCGTATCCTATTTCTATTGGTGGGTGCTGGTCTAGGGTGGACCACAGACATGCGCACAGACGAAGTCAATGTTAATACAGGAACCCAACAACAAATTGTCAAGAAGTGCAGGGTCAAGAGGGGTTCTCAACACTATCAGTGTTCAACAGTCGGCTGACAACGGCAGTAATTTATTGGTACACAAATGCTGGCCTCTCAGTGTGCCTTGAAATGGTAACTGTGTGTGTGCCTCTTTGGGCCTCCACTGATCAGAAGAGCAAACATAAAACATTTGAATTCTAACCAACCTTCAGGATAATCCAATCCAACATCTCATTGTTTTCAAGTGAAGAATCACTGGTCCAGAGAGGGTTGGGACTTGACCAAGATCACACAGCCCCTGAATGACCCAGTGTATTTTCCATTAGCCCACAAAGGGGTTTTTAGAGCTTTTCGAAGCATTTTTATAAAGATTGCCTAAATCGGGTCTCAGGATAATTCTGAGAAATAACAACCACCTCCACGTTTGACAAATGAGAAAACTGAGGCCTCCAATGACTAAACACACACAATTAGTTGCCGCATTGCGGCCAGAGCCCTGCCTGACCTTTCACCGATGCTCTCCCTCCCACCGCAGGCTTCCTCTCCAGAGCCACAGGAAGGTCCAATAACACGTAGCATCCCCCTTCCCTGGGGCCCCCACCACTTCTTACTCAGGACACCCCCGTGAGCATTCTTCAGCCTAATTAAATAATGGAACCACACTGATCCTTTCTTCCAAGGGCTAGGGGCACTGATTCCTCTCCACCCAGTTCTGCTTGGGAATGTTGACTTTGGAAAACGGCAACAAAAGCACTCCAGTTGCAATTTCCAAATCCGAAACAGCCTCCAAATCCTCACTCGGCAAAGAGCAAGAGACACAGGAAGGGCTGAGCCCGTTTAGGGCATGAGAGCCTAGAACCTCTTCTCCCACGGAACCCCCAGAGACGGGAGACACGAGTCAGCTCAAATCCAGAACTGGCTGCTTGCTGGGTGCCCCGGGATCCAGAGATGAATACAATAAAAGTCTCACCTCCTGCTCATTCCTGGTCCAACACAGGAGATTCCCACAAGCAGTGAGCGAGACTGTGAGGCAGAAGGTCAAGGGGACCACACTAGGGAGACCCAGAATAAGGAGCCTTGGATCCAGGTGGGCTTCCTGGGGAAGTGGGGTCTGACCAAGGTCTTAGATCAGAGGATGAGAAGGACGTTGTAGACAGAGAAAGGAGGGATAGGACTTCCAGGCAGAGAGAGCAGCGATCTAAGAAACGTCAGTCTTTACAGACACGTGACGCTGGGTTGGCTACTCCTTGCTGGTGCTGAGCCAAGCCTTTCAGCATCAACAGTAATTACTGTTACTATGAATCACCCCGATCTCCCTGCGATACTTCATCCCCATGCCCAATCTCACTGGATCCTCACAAGCACGCAGAAGATAAGCAGGGCAAATGTCACTATTTCTCCAGATCAGGAAGGTGAAACTTGGGGAGGTTCATGCCTTGACTGGTGTCACGCAGCACTAAGAAGAGGCAGGGCCCAGGCATCACTGAGGGTTTCTGGCTCCTTCCCTTCCATACCGTTCAGCAGCTGGGAACTGTGAAGTTCCATGGCTTTTCCCATCCTCACGCGTCTCAATGGAAACTCAGTTACCGCCAAGTACTACTTACGGGGCACTTTGTGTGTATGGCCTTGCCCTGCAGCTATTGTCTGAGGGTTTTTGTCTTCTCTCCCAAGGTGCTTCTTTGACTTCTCGCAACACCTAGAACAGTACTTGTGGGTACGCAGTCGGTGCTCAGTAGACTCGTGGATCCATTGATGGGTAGACCCAGTGCAGAGGTGGTCATAAAAGGGAAAGGATATGCTAGAAAACGATTTCAAATATCACTATCACTACCTCAATTCACACTCTCTCTGGAGGTCTGTAGAAAACAGGACTAGCTCCTGGCATTGTCTCCTAGTTTCATGCCCCTTGCCTGCCTACATACAGCTCTTTCATTCCTCCCTGATATTTTGACTTTCACGCTGCTGCATAAATACCAATCCATTTAACATCTATATCGTGGGCACCAAGGCACAGAAGGTGTGTGTGTAGAGTGTGCAGTGTGTTGCAAGGGGGACACATAGACTTCCACTGTCCACTAAGCCTCAGGTGACTATTAAGACTTGGAAAGTGAGTAGTGTGAATTGAGATGTGCTGTAAGGGTAAAATACACACTGGATTTCAAAGACTTAGTATAGAAAAAAAAAAAAGTAAAATAGCTGGTTAAAATTGAATGCATGTTGAAATGATATGTTTTAGATGCACTGTGTTAAAATACATTATTAAAATTAATTTTGCCTGTTTCTTTTTACTTTTGTTAATGTGGCTACTAGCAAATGTTAAGATACACATGTGACTCACATTATATATCTACTGTTCAGTGCTGACCTACAGAGGGGTCTAACCGGGAAAGGGGACAGACACGGGAACAATAGCCCATCTAGGTGGGATCTGGAGTGTTGGGACTGGTGTCTCCCTCTAAGCCTTAGTTTTGTGTCTTAATTACTTTCTCCATTTTCTCCACATTGGGTCCCTTAGTCTGTCCAACCCAATATCAAACCACATCTCCCCTCCCCTAACCAATCCAAACCCACTCATTTCAAAATACAACTCAAGGGCACCCTAACTCCCATCTGCCTGTCCACACATGTGCCCGATTCCCTTTTCTGCTTATTACTTATTTTGCCCAATTGCTGCCTCATTAGCCACAGCACAAAGTGGCCTGCCATAGGAGACATTCAACAATGACATGAATGTGTGGTTGGAAAAAATGGGTAAATGAATGAATACAGAGTGTATAATATAGATACACACATATACACGCAGTCTTGTTTGCCTATTTTGCATGTTTCTTTTTCATATATACATGTCTGGTGCATTTAACCAGCTCTAAGATTTCTGCCTTAGGACTTCAGTTAAGCCCTAACCACATGGTTTTTATGTCAAATACCCAATACATTCTTTTTGGCTGATTAATTCTTTTTTTCAAGGTCAAGCCAGAGTCTCGCTTCCTTCATAAAGCCTCCATCACCCCGTTGCACAGGGCTCTCTTTCTGCTCATTCCCGCTGCCTGCCTGTCCTGTACTGTGTGACAAGTATGTCTTGAACTGTTTCATGGATGTGAATCCTGCACCCGCTTCGACCCCCACTCCACACATCCCCAGTGGACTGTAAACTTCTTTGAAGCCTGAAACTGTCTTCTCTTAAAGCTGTAGCACAGAGCCTAGCACACAGTAATTGCTCAATAAAGACTTGCTGATTGGATACTTGGAAGATGGAGGGATCTACCCATAAGGGTCTTCAAAAGAGACATTTTTTGGAAGTTTGGTGTCTGGATTTCTTACCCCTTCTCTCCACCCCTAGCATTCAACTACGTCTCATTAAAAATAAAAATCATCCAAATAAAAATAACTTCAAAGGGTGCCCTGCTGGGGCTCCATGCACTGCTCGTCAATGAATTTCTCCCCCAAGAATGAGTCAATTGGTCTGCAGAGTAACCAAGCACAGTGAAACCATTTAGTCTGGGGCTTCAGGAAGGAGGCTCTGGCCAGGAATCTCAGCAACAGAAGGTGCTGATTTAGACCTCCCTAATCTACATCAGCTCTTACACCAACAACGGCTGTGAGAGGGCCCAGCAAGGGCTGAGGTGCAGTGAACTCCCAAACTCAGGCAAAGAAGGACAGGGAGGATAGAAGACTGCACAACCACCACAACGCTTCTCTTTCTACCTACACAGAACTCCATTAGAAAGGGCCTATTGGCCGGGCATAGTGGCTCACACCTGTAATCCTAGCACTCTGGGAGGCTGACATGGGAGCATTGCTTAAGCTCAGGAGTTCGAGACCAGCCTGAATAAGAGCAGGACCCTGTTTCTACTAAAAATAGAAAAATGAGCCGGGTATCGTGGTGTGTGTCTGTAGTCCCAGCTGCTTGGGAGGCTGAGGCAGAAAGATGGCTTGAGCCCAGGAGTTTCAGGTTGCTGTGAGCTAGGCTTATGCCATGGCACCCTACTCAGGGCAACAGAGTGAGACTCTGTCTCAAAAAAAAAAAAAAAAAGGAGCGAGACTATTATCACCAAAGATTTAGTCCCTCACGCCCACCAGGCCAGCAGACCGAGGCATAACCTTGGAGGACTCCACCTCCTGTGGCCGAGAGGGTATCCCTGGGCCCTGCCCTCTGGCTTCCTGAAGAAGTCTCTCATAGTTGGAGAGCCTCAGTTGCAGGCGACGGTGGGACGCTGGCTGTGGGCTGGCTGGAAGGGGAGAAGGGGTGTTTACTTTGATAGTTGTGTCTGGCTGGCTTCTTTACCTTCTTTACCCGATGTCTTGACTCCCTTGAATTTCCACAGGGCTGTAAGTGCCTTGCCCAAAGTGTGACAGCCCCAGGTATCGACAAAAGATATATTTGAAATAGGATAGAGACCTAGGATAGAATATATTTGAAATAGGATTTGGCCCACAGGTGCCCCCTGGACCTTCGGTAGACCATTGTTGGGAACTGCTCAGCAAAGCCAGCCATAGCCCTCAAATCAGGCCTAGGATTCTCTGCCCTTCCTTAAGGGAGCATTAGGTCCCTTGCCCAGTGTCACAGATCCTACAAAGCCTGGCCTGAACCCCAAGAGCCCCAGGGAGCTGTTCTTAATCCAAGCTAGACACCCCTTGTCTCTGGGACACCGCTCTCTTGGCCCAAGTAATCTCTTCTAGCCAGAACTTTAACCAGTTTCACCAAATGTCACAGGGATGAGCCTTAGCAGCTGTCTATTTCTAAGAGTTCTCTATAGTGGAGCCTTTGAGGGCTCATCCCTGACTAATGTTTAATTTTTCCCAGGCCCTTAGAAGACTTCGCCACATACAGACCACCGAACTGGAAACTTGCGGGCCGTGGCCACATGTGGAGGTGGTGCTCTGGCCATCCTAGCACACAGGTAGCAGCCAGGTGCCTGCACCTGAGGCACCCTACCTGACAGCCCACTCGCCATCCTCACTCCCCTCCCCTCTATGCTGTAAGGGAACTGGGTCCTCGAGGTTCCCCAGGAAGACCAAGGTCCTAAAGCCGCTGGGACATTGGGATCTCCCTGTCCTGTCCCTGGCCCTTCCTAGGGGCCATTCTTCTTCATGGTTGTCAGGGTCTCATAAAGCCCTAATGTATGAGAGAAGGCCCTGCACTCAGGAGAGAAAGGAACCTGGTGGTTTTCACCTTGACCTGAGCCCCGTCCCTGGGAGCTAAATGGAGGAAAGGGAGAGACTGCGCGTCTCCCAAGCCCCAGGCACCCTGCTTGATGATGTACAGTTGTCACCCTCTCAGCAGCACACAGGAGGGTATCTGTCCCCTCTCTAGAGTCCCTGCTTCCAGACGCCCCATCTGGCTTTGTGGTGACACCCGTGGGTGTGCTGTGTCCACGATGTGTAAGCTGTAGTGGCAAACACGGGTTTGAGCTCATGGCCTCTATTCAAAGGGACTGCCCACATTCCACGTTTGGCAAGGCTCTGAATGGACTTTTGAATGGCTGCTGGGTTCTGCTGAGGTTGACTAATTATTGGCACATCCTGAAAACCTGAATGACACACAGAGACTTTCTGATTTCACTTGACCCTGCACAAGCCTTTGCTCAGTGTGCAGGTGGTACGGAGCTTCAGAATTTCTTACGAGGGGCTAAAGTGAGGCTCTTAGGCCCTGGGAATGGCACATAACTAGTGCGTACACGTCATCCCCTGTGAACATCATCTACCCAGCATAAAAGCTGAGAATCACTGGGCTTGACTGCACTTAATGCTTTGAGAACAGGAATGTGTCTGCATGTCCACCATCCTCCTAGGGCCAGGTATACTGCAAGTGCTCAACAAAGACCTGATGATCAATAATAATACATCAGCCCCTAAATGAACTTATTATGGCTTGCCTTAGTACAAGGGCATCCACAAACGGGCCTCCGTTGGCCACGTGATGGGCTGCACCGGGGCCCCCAGGGGCTCAGAGAACATGCCAAGCCAGTAGAGCAGTGTGGGCAACGAGGCCTGCCATGCATGTGTTGGGGGAACAAGATGAGGGCTGTCGGGAGGTCCAGGTCCAGGCATCCAGCAAGACCTGGAAGGCTGGTGAGCCCAGATAGAGACAGCCACAGGTCCAGCATCAGAGAGGCCCGTCAGACAAAACAGGCACTCAAGTAGACTGGCTCAGAGGCACCACTATGACCCCAGGAGGCCTAAGTAGGGAGCCCAGGGCAAGGTTTCAAGCCTGGATGAACTAGTCCCTCAGCGATGGGAGCAGGGCAGAGACAGAAGCTCAGGGGACATTCCAGACCCAAGTCTTGAACAGAACCTCAGAAGAGATGACCCAGTGCTGAAGGGCTTGCCCAGAGCCCCTGACTTGCAGCAGGCAGGACTGAGCTCCAGGCACTGTTCATGGTCCCAAAAGGAAGACGACAGGGATGTGGTGTCAGGGCCTCAGCATATCATTTCAACAGCCAGTAGAAACCACAGAACAATGACTAACCCTAAGAGAGGCAAGAAAGTAAACACGTCACTTACGATGTGCCTTTGTCAATAACCCTGAGAAAGCCCAGGCCGCCCAGCCGTCCTACTCCCGGGCCAACTTTCCGGTGCATGCAGGGTCTCTGTGCACCCACAGCCTGATCCTCCAGCCCCCGGGTTCCCAAATGCCCGGACCACTTCACTCCCTGGCATTTGCGCGTGCGCTCACCTACCCCAAGCATTAGAAGGTATGTGTTTATGTTCTTTATTGTCCTCACAGGCATTTCCATTGAAGTTACATTTTTCTACAATTTTATTGCAGGTGAAAGAAATGCATAAACGTGCAGTGTGGAATTACTGACACATTCAGGATATACGAGGGACATTAAAGGCGCCGTTAGGA
Source organism: Indri indri (assembly GCA_004363605.1). NCBI lineage: Eukaryota > Metazoa > Chordata > Mammalia > Primates > Indriidae > Indri > Indri indri. The sequence continues at coordinate 38,539 of RJWJ010000796.1, read as the reverse complement.
TTTGATGACAGCTGCCAAGAATCTCTTCTATAATCATAAATGAGATAAGCATGAAGCAATGAAGACAACATTAAAAACCTGGCTCCAGCCAGGGCAGGTGTTTCCCCTGCTGCAGTTAATGACCCTGTGGGAGCCGCTGCAGGCTGGAAACACATGCAGGCGCCCCCAGTGCCCGGGACTCAGAGGGCTGGGGAGCCACGGGGTGGCTCGCTTGTTCTCCACATCCATTCTTACCTACACACGTTTTCCAGGTTGATGCCTGCCTAGAAAGCATCCCCTCCTGTGCTTTCATCTGCCCGAATCCCTGTCAGCCTTCCTGGCCGCAACTAGAGCCCTCTTCCTCCCCAGAGATGGCCTTTCTTTGTCCACTCTTCTGTCTGCACTGGGCTCCCCGTCTCGGTGGTGCTGAGGAGCTACGTGCTGGAGGTTGATTGGTGAGCAAGACAGGCCAGGCCGTTGCAGGTACCTACCTCCTCTACTGTAGTCTACCTTCCAGCTACTACTCCCTTCCTTCCAAGAGTGTTCCATTCTGAAACCTTCAGGAAAACTCTTAGTAATGACACACTCCGCTCTGTTCTCCCAGTGGAGACCCACAAGGGAGCGGTCAGCTCAGCGGAGCCGTGAGGTCCATGAGCCCAACTGAGGCACCCAGGGTGTCCGTGCTCCGCTCCCTCTGCCATTTGCCCAGCCACACCCGTGCTCTCACACCTCCTACAGTTGGCGAACTCCCTCAGAGCCTTGCGGAGGGATTGGGGACACGAGGGATTGGGGACACAAGGGATGAGGGCCGCAGTCTCAGTGCTTAACCAAGGGCAAGACTCCAACCGGCAGAACTCAGCTACCCACGGGAAACCACAGGGACAGGCCTGTCTTCAATTCCTCCAAGGCGGAGGCAGGTGGGGAACAGCTGAGGGCACTCAGGGGACGCAGCCCACCTGCCCTGCCCTCGGCACTGCAGGCTAGCCAGGCTGGGGCTTGGCAGAGCAGAGTAGCCCCTGGTTACAGAGGAGTGGGAGGATGGCCTGGAGCTAAGACATCCCCACCTTCCACCCTGGACAACTTGCTGTTCCTCAGAACTCCGGCTCCAAGGCTCTCATGAACATGTGACCAAGCTGAGAGTCAGGGGAAATGACACCCCAAGTGTTAAAGTCTCTCATTTAACTGTAGATTTCCCGAGCTGAAGCTTTCCCTCCAAGCTTCTGCAGAGAATTCACAGGCCCCAGTATTCAGGAGGAGGGGCTTAGTGGTGGAAGTCTTTGGGCAACCTGACACCCAGGGGCATCGGGAAACCAAGGGAGGGCAGGAACAGCGCCATGGGATTTTCTATCAGCTAAGGCTACCTGCACCTACCCCAGGACTGTCCTCCTGACGCCATCATGCCTGGCCCAACCCCTCCCGCCCACCCAGATGATTCTTGCTTCACTTCAACACGATGCAACCCTGTCTATACCACTCATGTGCTGCATACTTCCTGGGATCTGTAATCTTTCCCCACCTCTGTTTCCTCATCCCTGAAATGGAGATGATAATAGCAGTGCCTACTTTAGGATGGTTGTGAGCATTAAATGAAGTGAGCTAGTCCATGCAATGCACCCAGATCAGTGGCTGACACAGCAAGTGCTCCCTGAACATCAGCGGTGTGGACAGTATTATTATCATCATCATCATTATACTCCTGCCTGGGAGGGCTGGGGTTTTCCACCGTCGGTTATCTTTTATGTGCAACCGAGGGCCCTTATGGGCCTGGAGCCAGTGGGAGGGGAGGGAGCTGGGACTGCAGAGCCCTATGTCCTGTGACTGGTACCATCACTGCTGAGTCCTGCACACTGGGCATAATACCCTCTGTGCCAGGGACAACGTCTACACAGGATTTCTCAAACCCTAGCACATCTAAGAGTCTCCTGGAGATCTTGCTAAAGCACAGAACACCAGGCCACACCCAGAGGGTTTCTGATTAAATTTGTACTTCGCACAGGTTCCCAGGTGATGTTGATGCTCCTGGCCCAGGGACCATACTTTGAGAGCCACTGCTGTAGGATGATGCAGGCAGGAACTCTCCCACTATGTCACAGCTGTGTCCCCAGCACCCAGCACAGTGCCAGGCACAAAGTAGGTACTCAATAACCACTTGCCAATGCTGTGTGTGCGCCTTGCTTATTCTGTGATGCTCCAGCACACTGCCTCCTGGCTCCAGGAAGCCGCATCCCAGTTTGAAAAGCATGTGATGTGACCTACCCCAGCCTCTGGGGGAAGCCACTCTGCCCCCAAACTGCTTCAACACACATCCCATGGAGCTGGAGGGCGGCTCACACCTGGCCTGAGTGAAGCTGACATGCCCAACACCAGCCCTGCGCAGCTGCCTGTCACTATTAACCCCTGGTATTACCAACATTATTCACTGGCCCTAAGACAGGAAGGAGCCAGGGGTGAAAGACAGTGGAGTGGCTGGAGACCGCGGTCAGTCTGACCCCAGAGACAGCCACGCTTTGCCTTCCAGTAACTCGCCAACCTTTCAGCCTCTTGTTCTTCCTTCCTCTCCTTTCCTTTTTCATCTTCCTCCTCCTCCTCCTCCTCTTTTATCCTTTTTCTTGGTTTCCAGTTGTTTTTTCATTTTTATCTTCTAAAATGTCTTTAAATATGACAAGGCACCCTCCTGAGGCCAGTGAGGAGCTTTAGGGGTTTCTCTCTGTTGGAGATAAAGGTTCCGCAGACCCTTGGAGGACGTAACTCCTCCATGGTGCAGCCTCCATCGCGCCTGCCCCAACATGGAAAGAAGGCTCCCAAGTCTTCCTCTGAAACGTGGCTCCATCTTACGTTACAAGATTAGGCCGCTGTGGACTTCTACCCGCAGCATCCCCCATGGACTCAGCTCACTTTCGTGATGAGTGTAGGCTCCAGGAGGGTCTACACCACCTTCCTTGCTGGAGCAAGTCCTCAGGAGAAATGCCAGTGCAGGAGAATAGAATTCTGTCACTTTTCTGGGGAAAGAAAGTGGGGAGACAAAGAAGGGCCAGACTCAGGCAGGCAGATTAGGCAGCCAGTGCCGAGGAAGTCCTACCAAACTTTTTAAAAAACTTTTTACTTTCAAATAATTTTAGGTTTGTAGAAGTTGCAAAGATAGCGAAGAGGGCTCTATATGCCCTTCACTCCATTTCCCCTGAGGCTAACATCGTACAGAACCAGGGTACGTTTGTCTAAACTAAGAAATTAACATTGGTTCACTACAATTAAATTTTATGTTTTACTTGGATTTCACTAACGGTTTTTCCACTAAAGTCACTTTTTCTATTCCAGGATCCAATTTGGCAAATAAATGGTTTTAGTAATTCAACGAGTTTGTATGGAGCATACTGGGTGTTGAAAACCACCACTAAGGAATCATGCCTTTGGAAAGCAAAGACTTTCTGATCTTAAGAAGCCTCTAACATACCATACTTCTGGGATGAGTGACACCATGAATGTGCCATCAAGCAAGAAGATTCCATTATCCATCACTTATAGAAACGTAAAGATCACAAGCAGCTGTATGTGTGACACAGAGTCCATGGCTTTCCCAGGAGGGTGGCAGACGGCTGGCAGAGTGAGTGGAGAGGCAGCCCAGACAGACCCCTGCGTTCCTAACCACACACAGCATTGCAGAACCTGAAGACCTGTGTCCTCCTCCTGTCAGTGTCCCTCTCCAGATAAGGGACCTTAACAACTGCAGTGCCCCTCTCTGTTCCTCAGTGTCCTAGCCTGCATGACAAGGGGGTGAGCTGGGTGGTCTCCGGGATCCCACCTGCTTGCTATGCAGAATGGCCGGGAATCAGACAGACAAGGAGCAAGAGCAGATACTGCCTGAGCCACCCCACGAACACTGGAAGGTCACTTCTTCAAATCTCATCCCCTAGGCCCCAGACCAGAGATCTAGCCTCAGAAGCCAAGTTCAGAGACAGAAAGCATGAGAATAATTTCACAATTTAGGTGTTTTAAAGATACTTAGCCACCTACAGCCAGTATAGCTTTGCTGTCTCTCTTTCCCCAAGTCCTTCCCCAGTTTACACGGAAGGCCACCAACAGCCATGGGCTGGCTTTTCTGTGGGCCTGGCAAGGAAAGTGGCTAGGGTGGGGGTAGCTAAACACACAAGGCCACCTGCCATCTGCCTGGTGAGGAGGATATCCCCTAGGCCTGGACAGGGGATGCAGTGTTGCGGGGCAGAGCCTGGGGTGCAGCTACCGTGGAAGGCATCTCCGATGAGCTTCTGCAATGTTCCCAGCTGTGAGTGTTAGGGTTCAAGGAGCAGAAATGACACAAAGGATGCTCAGCCCAAAATTCTACTTCCAGAATTAACAAAGAGGACAGGACTGCACTGCGCTGTGAGCTCATGCATGGCGGGATGCTTTGGGGTAGAGGAGTCCCTCTTCTATTCACTCCAGAGTTGGGTTCCTGCAGCTCCGCAGGGAAAGGGCTCTGTCAGAGCAGTCAGCGGCAGCATCCTTCGAATAAGCATAAGACCATCCAAAGGTCTGCTTTGAGAGATAATACTTATGAGATTATGTGAGTTCTAATGAGTGTTTATTCTTTTATTACACATAGACATATAGCCCAATCTCCTGCTGCATTTCTCTGATTTTTTTTACCCTAAGTTAAAAGGTTTGGGGTCTTCTAGGTTTATAGGAAAAACAAACTCTTTCTCTATATTCTCAACACTTCTGACACCAAATGTGTGAGGGGTTTTCCACACCATGCAATCTTCCAATTCCCTGTGGACACCAAATGGGTGTCCTACAATTTAGTTTAGTTCTGACACTACATGGAGTTAGTGAGGAACCCCACAAGGGCTCACTGCCACAAGACTGTCCCCATTTTAGATGCCAGTTGCAAGTCCCAGGTTTTCACCCATATTTCTGACCAAATGGCTATAAACTGGGGTTTCTGTAACTCCCTCCTCAAGTTTGATAATTTGCTAGAACAGCTCACAGAACTCGGGGAAATACGTTACCAATTTATTACATCATAAAGGATATGATAAAATACACAGGTGAGCACCAGATGAAGAGATACATGGGGTGAGGTCTGGAAGGGTCCCAAGCACAGGAGCTTCTGTCCCTGCGGAGTTGGGGTGCGCTACCCTCCTAGTGCATGGATGTGTTTACCAACATGGAAGCTCTCCAAACTGTGCTGTAGGGATTTTTATGGAGGCTTCATCATGTAGGCATGATCGATTACTAATTCAATCTCCAACTCCTCTCCCCTCCCCAAAGGATGGGGTTGAAAGTCCCAAGCTTCTAATAATGGCTTTGTCCTTCTGGTGACCAACCCCCAACCAGGAGTCCACCAAGAGTTGCTTCATTAGAGCAAAAGATGCTATCACACAGGAAATTCCAAGGGATTTAGGAGCTCTATGTCAGGGACCAAAGTCAAAGACAAAATATTAGAACAAAAGATGTTCCTAGTACCACTATCACTTAGGAAATTATCACTTACCTCTCTATATATTTTAGAGATGGGGGCCTCACACTGTTGCCCCAGCTGAAGTGCAGTGGCATAATCATAGCTCACTGTAACCTTAAACCTTTGGGTTCAAGCAATCCTCCTGAGGAGGACAGTCTGAGTAGCTGGGACTATAGCCATGTGCTACCACAGCTGTTTGGTTTTTTTTTTTTTTGTAGAGATAGGGGTCTTGCTGTACTGCCCAGGCTGGTCTCAAACTCCTGGCCTCAAGCAATCTTCCTGCCTCAGCTTCCCAAAGTGCTGAGATTACAGTCACAAGCCATCACCCCAACACAAAATATATATTTTTTTATTATGTTACCCTGGGCCACATTGACTTCCATGGTTAATGAGAACAACAGGTGTGTATTTTTCAGCTTGTGTCAAAATCTCCTGTGGATCATTTCATTCTTCTTTCGTGCCTCCTCACAGTACTGGGTAGGGATTTCTGCCCACAGTGTGTTTGAATGAATGGTGCTTACCAATTTACTCTCATGGGTTCAGATGATAGCGGTGGAGAATGAAGTTAGCTACTGGGAAGAAGAGGCTAAAACTCAGAGCTGCTGGGCGCCACTGCAGGGCCATTGCCATCTGTCATAAGGGTGGGATTTGGTGGGGCATGCCGAACTGAAATCAGGACAACACGCAGAGTGACTGAGCAACTCTCTTTTCAATCTAGAAAATGCTCAGTATGCGTTTTCTGATCTTCCTTCAAGAAAATGGAAAAGAAAAGGAGAAAACAAAAAGCAAACAAAAACCAGCGTTCTCTGAAGCTCAGGAGTGGCCAAAGCCTTTGACTGCTCAACTGCAAGTTTACAAACTGTTTCTGTTTGGCTGGTTTCCTTGAGGAGAGGATAAGAAGCAGCTTCTCTCCATCTATTTATGGTGTTGGTGACAACTAATAGCATTTCTGGGATTGTCCCCATCATGGGACACTTGATTAATCAGCTCCAGTCCCTGGCTTTGAGCAGGAAGGGCCCCAACTTGAAATCACTGCAGGTTTCAGACAACATGCTCCAGGGAGTCTGCGCCCACCTTGCAGTGACCCTGGCATCGAACATCCGCGAAATGAGTGGGAAGACGCCTGCAAGCTGGCAACAGAGGAAGAGACAACCTGGGGCTGAAACTGGTCAGAATCCTAGGAGTTCCTGCCCAAGACGGGGACATGATCCACTAGGGACCATTGTCAAAAGGGCCAACTCCCAGAGGTTCCTTTTGATAGGTCTGGACCCAAGACATCTGTGTTTTACAGAAGTGTCTCAGTGATTCTGGTGGGTACCCAGGGTCACCATATACAACTGAACAGTACCTGGCGGCCCCGTGGGCCCCTCTAGTTAGAACCACTGGTTTTGACCCAGCCAGGCAGGTAGCTTCCATGCAGAAATGTGTTTGTACAGGATAGATAAGGCTGGCATGATGACCCTTTACTAGCAGTAGGAATAGTCATTGTCATTTCTATCTGGAGGTGGCGGGGGGCATGTAAGGGGAGTTGAAGTGGATAGTCAGGCCACACCACTCAGCAGCTGCTCAAAATACTGACCTGCAGCACATCAGTCAGTAGGGTCCTGCCCTGGATTGATTGGCCCAGAGAAAAGGAGGCTCTTGAACTCTTTAAAGGAAAACCAGAAGATTTTCCTGGTGATTTTTTGTTTGTTTTTAAAGTGCAAGCCTCAAAATATAACCTACCAAAATTTACGGGGAAAGATCAAGAAAACAAACATACTGCTTATTACCAATAACCAGCCCAAACTCTCCAGCCAAGCAGGCTAGCCAGTGATTAAAAGTGTGGATGCTGAGGTCAGACTGCCTGGGTTCAAATCCCAAGCACAACCACTTACTTTGTGATCTTGCACAAGTTAATCACCCTCTCTGAGCCTCCGTTTCCCCATCTACAAAAAAGGAATAAAAATAGTACCTATCTCATAAGGTTGTTGTGAAGAGTCTGATAATATACGTAAAGTGCTGAGAGCAGTGCCTGGCCCAGAGCGTTACACAAATATTAACTGCTGTTATTACTCAGTGTGAGGTTCTCACAGCTACTGCCAGTCATTCTTAGGCACCAAGTCCTGAAAAATCAAGATTTGAGGGGCTGTCCCAGTGCCCATGCTGGCAACAGCAAGATGAAGACTCTCCCCTCTTCCAGACCATTGGAGATTTAGGTCTTAGGAAGAGATTGGGTTAAGAAGTATTTAGATGGGGCTGGTTGAGTAAATTGTGATACATTCGTATGATGAAATGCGATGAGGTCATTAAAAATAATGGTGACTGCATATGAATACATGTGGAAGGAAATGTGTGACATCATAGTGGGTCAAACATGGGAGAGAACAGGATGGTACCATTTTGTTAAAAGTACAGACTTGCAACATGTAGGAATCATACTCCACATACTCAGATATGTAAGAAGCATCACATCTTGCTATTTTATTTAAATCAACTCAAATTTGACTGCAAGTTTTGCCCTGCTGGGCTGGTGGGAAATTCACTCTTGGGCACTGCTGGGGTTTCTTCCCCTACGCAGCATTGCTTGAGACTCCAGCATGCTTAGGGGGTGGCCTAACCTCCTTCCCGTGCGGCTGCACTGACATCCTCGTAGCTGAACCCACCGGCCTCTTATGGGTGCCAGGCTGTTCACAAGATGTGTGCTAAGGTGTCCATGGCCTGTCACCTGGGCGTAGTCATTCCCCTCAAGTGTCCTTTCCCCTCGTCAGGTGCTGCCAGGACAAGCCCTGGTTACTTGCACCTTGGGCCCACCAGGCTCCGTCCCTGACCAGGGCTGGGGCACAGTCTTGTCCACTCTCTCTTTGTATAAAGTCACTCCCCCACGCACATATGCCATAATGTGTGGCTTTGGGAACTTGGATTTTCCTAAGAGGAAGAATGAGGGACAGCTCCTGCTTCTTCCTCTAGCAAAAGCTCCCCAGGCGAGGAAGACGCAGGCAAGAAGAGGAGGAAGGAAGGAGCCAGGGAGAACCCACAGCAGTTAACAGCGCGGGGAGTTACTGGCAGACGTGCATGTGCACAGGGTGTGTGCCCAAATGTGGTTACTTCTGGTGGGGCAGGGGGAGATTACGGGTGACTGCAATTTGCTCCTTTTAGTTTCTCTGCAATTCTACAATAAATACTAACCACTCGTATCAAAAAATTTCAAGTTTAAAGGCAGTATTTGGTAACGAAGCTAGGATTCCTTTAGAGGCTGAGATGATGAGAGTTTCTAGAAAGGAGGCTAAAAGCAAGGGGAATGAAGCTGGCTCTCTGAGCAAAACAAAGACTTTTTGAGTGATTTCAAATCTATTGCAGGCTCTGAGCATTTAGCTGTTGTTGTCGACCTGTAAATAGCCACAGAGCATAAGAGGCTCACTCAGACCTGTGGGTGCAAATGTCAAGACTCTGGCGAGGTACTCGCTGCACCAGGGTCCCTCCGCCTGGAACCATCTACCCGAGTGCACACCCTGGACGCCACCACTAAGTGCCACATGGAAGGGTCAGGGACGGGGGTGGATTTCCAACCTGCCTCCATCCCTGAGCATCCTAAGACCATACGTCCCGAAGTCCCATTAGAGCCTCCTTCCCCAGGTCCCCTCAGTCCCTACTCTGAGTCCCTAAGGTCCTTCCTTCCCTGAGTCCCCTCACTCCCTATTTCCTGAGATCCCACTCCCTTTTCCCCCAGTCTCCTCAATCCCTCTTCCTTGATTCACCCCAGTCCCTCTTCCTGGAGTCCCCCACTCCCTCCCCATGTCCCCTACACCTGCTTCCCAGAGTCCCAGAGTCTCCTCAGTTCGCCTTGCCCCAAGATGCAGCAACATCTCCAGATGTTTTCCTGTGTCACTCATCCATCTCCTCACAAACTTTCACTGGGGAACAAACTAATGAGAAGAAACAACAGGCTCTGAGTCTTTTTGCTTCTGGTCAGCTCTTTGAAGGGTCTCCAGTTATTTCTTATGGTGAGCTGGCCAGCTTGAGCTCCTTAATTTGGGGCTATGGGATTAGGACTGTTTTTGTCTCTGAGCAGGTGGAGTGGGTACGGGGAAAGGATCCCAGGTTGAGGATGCCCAGGAAGTAGCTTCTCAGCTCTCAGCTCTCACGGCTGCTGCTTGGCATTCCAGCTCCTCTGAGAAATGTCGTGGATGCTGCTTTTCAGGGCAGGGCATCTCCCTGGACACGGGTAGCTGGATGTCCCCCTTACCCAGGAGCTAAAAGCACCTCTTGCCCCTGGGGCTTTCCCCAGGAGTGGCAGCTTTGGTAAAACACAGAGGACACAGGCAGAAGAGGGGCTTCCCTCTCAGCCTCAGAGCTTCCCATTTAGGGGGCTCCTTCCCCAGCACTGTCAAAGGCCATTTCTCCCCACCTTCCAGCAGATTCTCAGCATCCCCAGGACATGCAGTAAGTAGGGTCCTCAAAGACTCTTTGATCTCAAATCTACTGGAGTGCCAGGCCATAAATATGCTACCACCCCTGTCCCTAGCCCTCCAGTATGACAATGTCGATGCTTTTAGTTCTGATTTAGATTAACAATGGTTTAGTTCTATTTAATGATTCCTCTGTCTAGGCTTTTCCCCTTAACTTGACTGAAAGTTTTTTTATGGTAGACACTGTTTTCCTACAGGCTAAAACATAGGTTGAAAAATGACCAGGTGCCCAAACTAGACTTGTTGAATGACAAGTCTGGGAGGATGGACGGCAGACACTCTTCTCTGAGGTCTTCCCATAGCAGGAATAGTTTTTCCACCCAACAAATATTTACTTACTACGTACCAGCTACTGTTACAGGTCCTTGGGATTCATTAGTGAACAACAGCAACAAAAAGTCCCTGCCCTTGTGGAACCAGTATTCCACTGAGGGAAACCTATGCACAATAAACATTTAAATATAAGTACATTGCGTAGGATGTCAGAAAGGAATAACTACTACAGAAACAAAAAAAAAAGTAGCAGTTGGGAGGGTTGGGATTTGGGTGAGGCAGGCTGTAGCTTATGGAGGAGTCAGAGTGGATCTCATTGTGATAATAACATCTGAGCAAAGATTTGAGGGAAATGGGGAAGTGGATCGCATGGATATTTGGGGAAGGAGTACTCCAGGAGAGGCAACACTGTATGAGACTGTACAGCGGAGCGTGCCTGATGTGTGTGAGGACCTGCAGTGAGGTCAGTAGCTGCAGTGCATAAACACAGAGAGGTAGGGTGGGGATGGGCTGGCAGATCCTGCAGGGCCTTAGGGAAACTGGGAGCCAGGGAAGGGTTTTGAGAGGAGGAATGACATGATCTGATTTAAATCTTAAAAGACTCCCTCTAGCTGCTGTTTTGAGAACAGACTGCAAAATGACAAATGTGGAAGCTGTTATGGGGCTACTATAATAATCCAGGTTCCAACCAGGCTGGCGGCCATGGCGGTGGGGTGCCTAAGCCACTGGAAGGATGGAGTTGCCATCAGGTGAGATGGAGATGGCTGTGGATGAAGCTGGTTCACTAGGCAGGAGTGGGCACAGGGCAGATCAGGAGAACATGCTGAGCTGAAGATTTCATCCAAGCAGGCATGCAAGCAGAGACCTAAAGGCCAGAGATACCGATTTACATTTGGACATCAGTGATATATGACATGCAAAGCCAGGATATCAAGTGAGATCACCAAAAGAATTAATGTAGATAAAGAAAAGAGGACCACGGACTGAGCCCTGGGGCATATCAACCCTCAAAGATCAGGGAAATGAGGAGAAACCAACAAAGGAGACCAAGAAGAAGCAACTGTGAGACAGGAGGGAAACAAAGAGAGCATGCTGTTCTGGAAGTCAGGTGAAGAATATGTATCATGGAAAAAAGTGACCAACTGTGTTAAATGCAGCAGTCAGATCAATTAAGTTGAGGACTGAATCTTAACCACTGGACCTGGCAGTATGAGATTTGACTAGAGCAGTCTGTTGAGTGTTGGGGGCAAAAGGCTGGTTGGAGTGGGTTTAAGAGAGAATGGGAGGAAACGAATGGGAACAGAGGGCACAGCCAATTTCTGGAGAAGTTTCGCTGCAAACGGGGGAGCAAACAAAAAGTTGCCGGAGAAGTGGGTTGAAGACAAGGTCTTTTAAAACTGGGGAAAATAATCACGTGCTTGTATGCTGGAGGGAATGACTCGGGAGAGAAAGGACAATGAAGATGCAGGAGAGAAGCGGGCAGTGTCGCTGCCGCAATCTCCCTGGGCCGGGGAGGGGTGGGATCCAGTGTGCTGGTGGGGAGGTCGGCTCCAGAGAGGGGCAGCGCAAGTTCATCCCTGTTGGAGAGAAGGTAGCAGAAGACATGCGGGCAGACGCGGGCAGGCAGGGAGGTGCAGTTTGTTGTAAGAAGGAAGCAAGGTCATCAGCCAGGAGTAACATGGGACAAAGGTGTTAGGGGTCTGAAGAGAGAAGAGACCACGCAGAGTTGTCATCTCAGAAAGCGGGACAGTGAATGGACTTGGGATGTGGTGTATGACTACCTGGCAGCAGTGAGAGGCCGCCTTGAAAATCCTGGGCATGAATGTAAAATGAGATCCATCAGCATGGTTGTAGGCAGGGAGTAGGTGGGGAGCTGGATTTAACCGTGGTTGTGGTTTTGCCAAGACAGTGCATCAAAATGAGAGGGACAAGGGAGTCAAAGAGATACACAAGGGAATGATTATAACGATTGACCATGGAGTTTAAGTTGCATTCTGGAAAGAAGGGTTTCCATTTTAGTAAGTGGGAACATGTGAGGTCTTTTACTTTGCCAAGAGTGAGCTGTGGATGGAAAAACTCTGAGACTCACTGCCTAAAGCCATCATTAACTCAGTGACTCCCTGATGGCCTAATGGAGGTGACCTGCCTTCTCAACCTGCTTTCATGATTGGCCTGCCAAGAGATGTGATGGTTGGCAGTGGAACAGGGAGGTGAGGGGCTGCCCTATTTCCCTAAACTTGTTGTTGGACTGCCCAAGGGGTACCTCCTTCATCCCCAAAACACAGTCTCCCCTGCCTCATCAGCAAGCCTGGCCTCACTGGGAATAGCTCTAGCAGCACCTGTGCCCTCAGCAAGGCCTCTCGGCTCAGCCTCTTGGCTCCTCCAATTTGGGCTGAAGGAGCTCTGCCAGGCAGCTGCCATCCCCATCCGCCTGCCGCCCTTCATACGGTTGCCCTTTCCCCACCCACTTACTAGTTTCGGACGGCAGCTCCACCTCAATTCATGTCCTCTGATTCCCAGCAATTTCTGAATCTCTGCCCCTGGCTCCCAGGACCAAGTCCTTGGCTGCTCTGCCCTTGTCAACCCTCCACTCTTCCCCACCAGCCAGCCCCCACCCAACACCCAGGCTGGACCTCACCAGCCAGCCTCACTCCTACATATTCAATCCCGGCACTGGCTCAACCTCACCTACCCACTGGCAGAGTCAGTCTCGGGGCCTGTGTCCAGAACCATGATAGTCGTAACTGTAGGAACTACCACATGCAATCACCGAGAAGGTAAGAATCTGACCCGCTTTGCTCACTGCTGTGTTCATGTCTCCAGAATCCAGGAAGAGCCTTACACATCGTAGGTACACAGTCAATGCCTGAGGAATCAAGGAACAGATGAGTACCACCTACCAAGTGTTCATTAAGTCCCAGGCATGGTCTAAGTCTGTTTCACGCATTACCTAATTTAATCCTTCCAACAACCCTCTGCAAGAGATGATATTGTCCTAATATTATGGATGAGGAAATTGAGATGCTAAGGAATCCCACAGCTAATAAATAGTAGAAATAGATTTAAAACCCAGTTCTGTCTTTTAAACCCACTACCCTATACAAATCTAGTCCAGTGAATCCCCAAGGTCGCTCTGGTCCCACCAAGGATAGAATAAGAGGTTAAAGTTTCTTTCTTTCTTTTTAGAGACAAGGTCCCACCATGTTGCCCAGGATGGAGTTCAGCGGCTATTCACAGGTGCAATCATAGCATACTGCAGCATCAAACTCCTGGCCTCAAGCAATCCTCCTGCCTCAGCCTCTGGAGTAGCTGGGACTACAGGTGCACACCATCATGCTGGGCCAGAACAAGAGATTACAAATAAGAGCACCCAGGCTAGAGCCTTCACCAGCCAAGCTACATCTCATGATGAGTTCTGTAGGAATGGCAAGCTCCTGGCTCCCAGGAATGCCTTTGGTTCCCCATCAACACCAGTGCATGATTGTCCAGCCCCCTCAGACAGCTCTGGTCAGGGGCTGCCAGCGGGCCATCCACAGCTCTGGCCAAGGACTCTAGAAATCCCTCCCACTGGTGACCACCTTCAGTCCCTCCCCTTCATAGCCACCCCACTGTGCATTCTAGACAGATGTCTCAGATATAAGGTGGGATTTCAGTAACTGGCAGTCCAAATACCTGAAACAGATGCAAAGACTATTAGTTGTCCTAAAAACCTCATTCTCTCTTTAATAATAGAACTCCCAAGTTTTAGATAGGTAAGTTCTGGGCAACAGGATGACACCAGAAGTAATGTGTGCTTTTTCTAGATCAGTGGCTGTTAACTGGGGCTGATTCTTCCCCCCAAGAGACATCTGACAATGTCTGGAAACATTTCTAATTGACACAACTGTGGTACTACTGGTGTCTAGTGGATAAAAGCCAGAGGTGCTGCCAAACATTCTATGGGACATCAAACAGACCCCCACGAAAGAGAATTATCTGGCACAAAATGTCAACAGTGTCAAGGTTGAGAAATTCTATTCCATATTGTGCCCCTAAAAGGAATGCCCATGACCTCCCCTGGGCCTTTGCTCCTCTCCCCCAGGATATAAGTTGAGAAAAACTGGAGAAATCTCCTTGGACTTAGAAACTACATGCTTGAGGATGGCAGAGCCACCATAACTGCCCTAGACTGCCCGCTTCTACTATTACCATGAAAGGGAAATAATCTTCTCTTGTGTGAGGCATTGTGTTGGGGGTCCTTTTGTTATAGCAGCTTAGCCCATACCCTGATACAATGGATTTTAAGAGGGCAGAGACCTGGACTCCCTGAAATAGCTTCCAAAGTTGTCAAGCACCAGTTGCTGCCCTTTGGCCCATACTCCCAGACCACCAACTGCTGCTTGTCTGAGATGGTCTCTAATCCCAGGCTAAACAGGATTTCAATTCAGCATACTTTGGTGTAATTCCTTTTTTCCTATTCTCCTTCTCTCTTGCCCTTTCTTTCTATAATAGAATAACGCTGCCCCCCACCTCCAAAGATGTCTATTTCCTAACCTCTGGAACCTGTGAATGTGTTGTGGTACACAGCAAGGGAGAGTGAAGGTTGCAGATGGAATTAAGGTTGCTAATCAGCTGGCAAACTAAGGAGGGCATCCTGAATTATCCAGGTGAGTTCAGTGTAATCACGAAGATCCTTATAAATGAAAGAGGGAGGCAAGAAAGGCACAATCAAACTGATGCAGTATGAGAAAGACTCAGCAGGCCACTGCTGGTCTTGAAATTAGAAGGGAACCACCAGCCAAGGAATGTGGGCAGCCTCTAAAAGGTGAAAAATGTGGAAACATATTCTCCCCTAGAGCCTTTAGGAGGAACATAGCCCTACCCACACCTCGATTTTAGCCCAGTGAGACCCACTTAGGGCTGTGACCTTCAGAACTGTAAGATAATAAATTTATGTTGTTTTAAGCACCAAGTGTGTGATAATTTGTTATAGAAGCTGTAGAAAAAGAACATTCACCCTCTTCTTCCTTTTTCCTTCTTTCCTCGCTCCCTCTTTCCAATTCAGCTTCCAGAGATCTATTTATTCTCCATGAAAGTCTGAGCCAGTGCAGAGGAGAGACCAGGGCCCCAGTTGGCCTAAGTCTGGGGCCTCCTTGAAAGCCCCCCCAGCAGGACAGAACGCACACCAGGGAGATGGAACAGTGGCCATGCTAATCCGGAGCATGGGCTGGGGCCAGAGATTCATGGATTCAGGACTAATTCCTTTTATGATTTGTTTTCAGAAACACATTTCATGTGCAGCCAAGGCCCTGCAGTGAGTAGCCTGGTGTGTTCTTTATGAAATCCGGGTTATCACTGTGATGGTCTGCTTTCCCAGAGGTGCTCTGTCCAAAGCCAAAGGGACCAGTAGGCAATCGCCATACTAAACGTAGGCGGAATTAGCCAACCCTGTAATTCCAAAGTGTTTAGCTTTGGAGCACAAAAAGTTAAACACCTTCTTGCAACACATTGTAAACATGTCAGTGTGTTTAACATGTTAACCATGCTCTGTTCTCCTGCCCATGTGTTTAGAAAAGAAACAGGTTATGGTGTTTAACTAGTGAATGGATGTATGTGCTCATAGCAGCTAACACTTTTTAAACACTTGTGGATGCTTAAAATTATGATGTGTTTAAGATTTGAACACATTTGCTTTTCTACACTCTTAATCCAATGAGTGCTGACTGCATTTTTTTCTAATCATAAGGGTTTGTCCACCTTGCAAAGGCCAGTCTGCAATGACATCCTGCCAACTGCTCTTTTACTTACTTTTTTTCTTAGCATTTTCTTTCATACGCAGAACCCATTCTCAGGGGAAAATAATAACTTGGAGAGTGTAAATAATAGTCTTGCTTTAGAGGATGCCTAGAGCCCTGTTCTGTTAGGAAATCTAAAGGTATTTACCGACATCCACTGTGAGGCTTTACCAATTTCACTATATGGCTCAGAAAATGAAAACCAAAGAGGCTCCAAATCCTGTGCAGGCCACACAGAAGTGTATAGTGGAACTGGGGGTAAGCCAGGCCTCCAGGCGCTACCCAGGCCTCTGTCTCCTTGTCTTCTCTACCCGGTCCGCCCAAACCAGTATCTGGAAAAGGCATTAAATCCTACCGCAGTCTCCCAAGTGTGGGCTCACCATTTGCAATGGTGGAGGGGGTTGGTTGGGAGTGGTTGTCCATCGGGTTTCCTCTGTCCCGCTGTGACCTCACTACCCCAGGCCTCCAGCCTGTCTTGTTTCATGACTCCAGTAATCTCCCCAATCTCCTTTATCCTCTGTGTCCACCCACTTCTCCATACCCCACTTCCAGCCACAGCTCCTCCTGTAAGTGGCCTGGAAATGGCCTGTAAGTGTCTCTGCCATCAGACAGCCTCCCTAACCAGGCTTATTTCTTGCCAATGTTTCCTTCCCTCTCTATGCTCCAGCCACCCTGGCCTTCTTTTAGTCCTTGGCTACCTCCTGCCTCAGGGCATTTAATTATGCTGTTTCCCCTTCAGGAAAGCCATTCCTTTCTTGGTTTTCCTCAACTGGCTGTTTTAAACAGCAGTGCCTCAGGAAAGCTTTTCCAGACTACCCTGCAGCTCCCTCAAGCCCAGGTCGTAACCTCCTTTTCTTTTCTATGCTATCCTAACACTTTTTGCTTCTCCCCTGTAGCACTTAATTACCATTTATTTAGGTTTGCTTTCCTCAGCTCGGCTGAATTTCCAATGAGGGTAGGGTCTAAGGCAGTCTTGTTCACCATTGTATCCTCAGCACCCAATGCCTGACACATAGTTAGCACCTAATGAATGTTTTCTGAATGGCCAATGGGACTTCTGACTATCCAGTTAATCTCGGAGTAGTGGAAAGAAAGATTGCATTGTGAGTTGGGAGCTGTGAGGCAGTTTCCCACCTGGTGCAAACTTTAATTTATCTGACTCTCAGCCTGTCTGCACACCAGATGGGGAACTGGTTCTATTCAGCAAATGTTTATTGGGCTGGCACAGTGTAACAGACCCTGCTAGGCTCTGTTGGTGCCTGCAAAGATGAAATACACAGTCCTTGCCCTCAAGAGGCTTGTAGTTTAGTGTGTCATTAGACTTCAAGATAAATTGCCACAATACAAGGCGAATTTGAAAATGCTCCAAGATAATGTGAAAGACCTAGGGACTGCATAAAAGTAAGAACCCACTTCAAGTGACAGACTGAGAAGGCTTTAGGGAGGAAGGGACATGGGGCAAAGCTTCCAGCAGGTAGGACTTCAACAGGTCAAAATGTGGGAGGGATGAGAGGGAATCCTCTCACTAATGCAATGACATTAAAGGCACAGAGATGGAGAAGGCTGGGACATGCCTGAGGAGCATCTAGGACCCAGCTTAGCTGTCATGTAGGAAATGGAAGAGGAAATGAAACTGGAATGGTAGATTGGAGATACATCAGGAGATTTTGCTATGCCACGTAGGAGTTCGGAATAAATTCCTTATGCCATAGGGGGGCTGTGAGCAGGAGAGTGACTGCTGAGAGCTGTGCTTTAGAATGGTTCATCTCGCTGCCAGAACAGGAGGATGATCAGTTGAGAGGCAGTTGCAATTATTCACAAGAGAACAGAAAGACAGATGGCAGTGAGAAAGGTGGCAAGAGGAGGAGGCTGCGAACAGGGACCTATCGAGGATAGAAGCAGCAGGACTGAGGAGCTGACTGGATATAAAGGGAGAGAGTGAAGAGTGAAGCCTGCAAGGATGTCACGGTTGCAGGCTTGGACCATCAGGAACATGACACAGTAATGAACACAAACAGAGGCCACTGCAGTAAGAGAAGTGGGTGGGAATCAGAGCGCATATTACATACATGCTTACAGCGAGGCCCTGATGGGGCCACCAGGTGAAAACACTTGTAGGCAACAGAAAATACAGGTCTTAAAACCAGAATGTGGATTAACACTTCCCAGCCTGGCCACAGGGCTATTGGGAAGATCAAAGGAGATGATGAAACCAAAGGTACTTTGGGACATACAAGTCGCTGTGAATGTAAGACATGACAATTTGTACTCCTATTACTCTTACGAAATACATTTTTAAATATCCTAGAAGTAGAGATGGGAGAGTACAGCTGGTCTGTCTCTCTCCTTAGAGATTAGGAAACCAAAATTGTTCCCTGAGTATTAAAACCAACCCACAACAGAGAAGACTTTCAACAGGTCCTTGAAAGAGACAGACAGGCTTCAGGGTCAGCGGATATTAATAGTATCAAAGGGGCTGGACCATCCCTGCGGACACGGGAAAGGGAGAAGCATGAGGCACGACTGGCCTCACCCACCCAAGCACTGTGTAGGGACGCAGAGGCCGGAGCATTTCCATTTCCTTGGAAGATCTATCCCTGTCGTCACACAGGTTCTCACGCCTAAGTGCACAGACACATATACATACATATGCCTGCTGCCTGGATTCTACCCCCAAGATCCAGGCTGGCCTTCCAGTTTACACAGCAGCCTGTGTGAGTTTGGTTGATGTCAGTTCTGCCTATGAGGAAAGTCCATTCATGGCAAGCAAGGCTGAGTGCTAGACCCAACACCAGTGAATTCGCCAAGTAAATGCCACCTGGTGGGGACCTGGTTAAAGAGAAACAAGTGGGTTCCTTAAGGGCACTTTAGGGGGACAAATGATCCTGGGCTTTCAAAACCAGTATTTTAAAATTTTTTTTTTTTTTTTTTTTTTTTTTGATACAGAATCTCACTCTGTCACCTGGGCCAGAGTGCATCGGTGTCATCATAGCTCACTGCAACCTCAAATACCTGGGCTCAAATGATCCTCAGCCTCCTGAGTAGCTGGGCCTACAGGCACACACAACCGTGCCTGGCTAATTTTTTAATCTTTTTTTCTTTTTTTTTTTTTTTTTTTTGTAGAGATGGGGTCTTGCTCTTGCTCAGGCTGGTCTAGAACTCCTGACCTCAAGAAATCCTCCTGCCTCAGCCTGCCAGAGTGCTAGGATTACAGGTGTGAGCCACCATGTCCAGCCCAATATTCTTAAAACATTTAACACTTATTCAGAGAAATAAAGGAGAAACTTATTTTCCAACAATAACAAATATTCAACATACTTTCATTAATAAAAATCATTCTAATTAATGTAAAATAGAATTCCAGACACCGAATGTGCCATTAACACTTGAGTGCATTTGGAACAGTCTTTCATTCCCCAGTTTTTTCACCCCTCATAAATGGACAGCATTAGTCCCTCACACTCACTGAAGTCCGAGGTAACCTCCACAGATAGAGTTACAAAGTCATATTGGAAATATAATTTATGATACTTTTCCCGTAATTCCTTTGGAATCAGGCTGGTGGATGGCCGGTTTCCTGCAGGCGGCCCCCCAGAGAGGGAGCCGGCCTTCTGCTGAGCTCCACAGTTCTTCTCCAGTTTTCTAAACCAGGTAACTTCTTGGGAGGTATATTAAAACGTTTGAATTTTAGATAAAATAAATCACTCATTTCCTGAGAACAGCATTACTCCATATATGATTCAGTTTCAGAATTTCAGCTGACTATGCCTGCCAGCTCTAGGCAACAATCAGCTGGCTAGTCCCAGGACTGGTGGGGACACCACAATTAAAACCATGCAACTTGCAAATGTGGGTCACCAAAGCACTGGCTGGATGTGTGGTCAGTGCAGTAGAAACTGTTTCCATGCCTCTTTGTCTGTGAGGACATGGTAGACTTTACTAGTATCCACTAATCCTGAAGTCCCCAAGCTCTGGGCCACAGACGGATACCTGTCCGTGGCCTTTTAGGAACTGGGCCACACAGGAGGTAAGCGACGGGAGAGCAAGCAAAACGTCATCTGTATTTACAGCCACTCCCCCATGCTCGCATCACTGCATAAGCTCCACCTTCTGTCAGATCATCAGCGGCATTAGATTCCCATAGGAGCATGAACCGTACTGTAAACTGCACATGCGAGGGATCTAGGTTGCACATTCCTTATGAGAATCTCATGCCTGATGATCTGAGGTGGAGCTGAGGTGGTGACGCTAGCATTGGGGAGTGGCTACAAATACAGATTATCATTAGCAGAGAGGTTTGACGCACGAAGACCATACTAAATCATTTGAAGGCTCATATCAAAACCCTATCAGTGAGTGGCAAGTGACAATTAAGCTGCATCTGGTGGCAGGCTTTAGGTCAGAATCCGACATTTATTTTAGTCCACACATGGCCAGCCCATTATTTTATTCACCACTTCCACCCATGCCTCTTTCCCACACTGCGTTCTTGTCTGATTCATGGTTTTGGTAAGCCTACAGGCTAACCCTAGCAAAAATGAGTAAAAAACAAACATCGCTGGAGAGCTTCTTTGAAAAGGGGGAAAGACCCAGTGATGAGAAAGCAGAAGACTCTAATAAGACAGCCAACCAAGTGAAAGCTGCATTTAAAATAAAATACCAAGAGTCCTACTTAAATTATGGGTTCATTGCAACAGGTGATTCACTTGTATTTCCACTTGACAGAATTTATCCTAAGACAAGAAAAATAAAAATCTAAATGTCCAGTTTTATGACTTGCACACAGCAGAATATTAGGCAACCATTGAAAGTCACGTTTGAGGTGTTTCTGACTAGATGGCTTACTAGAAGCATTTCAAGCATGCCCCATCCACTAAGAACCAAATGTAGACAATCACGCTTTGAGTACATTACCCAAGAAGGAACACAGGAGTTCAACAGAAAAGTGAAGGGAAACACCAAAATCCAGGGAGGAAAAGGAAAAGAGGGAGCCTACTTGGCTGAGACCAGCTGGGAACTGGAAACGACTCCCCAATGTGGGAGAGGGAGGGGGAGAATCTTTCTGCAGTCCACTTTCCCACTGGGGAATTGTACAGTCCAAACCACAGGAAAGCACCTTGACCCTCCCAAGCCCTGAATATAACTTAGAGAGAGTTCAGGAGAAAGTGAGAAGGAACTACTCCAGGAGGGGAATTCACCCTGGGTCCCATACCCTTTCTGAAACCTAAGCAGCTACATACAGCAAGATACCATTTTCAATCCTAGATTTTAACAGAATGCAAAGCCCTGGGAACCAGGGCACCGGTCCTACACATTAGGGAAACTGAGGCTGCTGCTTGCGGAACCAAGGTGCAACCAGGGGTTGGGATCTCACAACCAGGACTGAGAAGTGAGCACAGCATGGGATGAGCCACCAGCGCTGGGAATCAGGCACTGCCCCTGAGACTTGAGCGGGATGAGAGTTGCCACGTGGAGGCCTGTTCTTGAGCTGGGTGGAGGCTCCTACAGCCCAGGGCTGAGTTTTGGGTTAGGCACAAACTGCCGGATTGGACAGAACAGCAAGTTCAACTGTGACAGCCAGGACTGGGGAGTAAGCCCCGCAAGACTAGGGTATGAGAAAGATTCAAATCCCCCACTTGCAGGATGTCAACAAAGCAGCAGCCACCCTTCGCCTAAACATTCTACCAGGGACCTGAGGATTACCCCATCCCCATCTATCACAGCTGATGCATGCACTTACCACTGGGGGTCCTGAGAGCAAGCTTGCTCAGTATGGCTTCACCTCTCACCCCTCTGAGAGGGAGTGCAGGAGTCCAGGATCCTATCCTGGGGGTTGCACAACCTAATCCACCACCTGGGACACCAGAGCCCTCCTCCTGGGGGACCGAGATTGGGCATAAACACCCTATCACTACCACCTCAGCTGGTTCCTACCTACAAGTACCACCTGCTAGCCTGGAGGCCAGTCCATACATCCCATTACACCCATTGCCAACACAAGCAGATAGCGCTTGGGACCCAGAAGAGCATCTCACCACTGCTACTGCCATCACCCATGACACACTGGCTGCCCAAGGGCTCACGATCCTGCTCACCCACCTGATCTACCCCTACTATGACTGGCATCCAAGAAAGGCATCGAGAGGCACAAGAATCAGCCTGCCTGAAATTGCCAACACAGGTGCCAGCAGACACTGCCCCAGGACATAAGGATAGATATGCTAAGCCCACCACTGCTAACCACTGAAGCCTGAAGATGGGCCCATGTGGCATTCCAGTCCCTGACACAACTTCACCAGAGCCTCCACCAATAACTGCACCATAACACACCTAGGGAACCAAAATATCAGTAGTGCTGTTTATAGCTGAAGAAATTATACAGAGACTTTACTATTGCACACACCCAGAAGCAAAACCAAAGGGCCCTTCCAAACCAACATCATAGTCACATCTTCAGAAAAAAGTCCCTCCCCCAATGAAAATAAATTTAAAAACAGGAAGAAGCAACTGTTACACCAGATGCACAGAAATCAACAAAAAGACACAAGAAACATGAAAAAAAAGGTAATACAGCATCCCCAACAGAACACAATAATTCTTCAGCAATAAATCTTAATTGAAAAGAAATTCTCAAAATCCCAGATAGTGAATGCAAAATATTGATTTTAAAGAAGCTCAATGAGATATAAGAGAAATCTGAAAACCAATGCAAAGAACTCAGAAAAACATTTCAGGAAATGAATGAGAAATTTACTAAGAAGATAGATATCTTAAACACATACATATACACACGAATTCTGGAACTGAAGAATTTACTGAAGGAAATACAAAGTACATTTAAGAGCTTCAACTGTAGACCAGATCAAGCAGAAGATAGAATTTCAGAACTTAAACATAGGTCTTTTGAAATAACCCACTCAGACAAAAATAAAGAAAAAAGAATAATGAAAAATGAACAAAACCTTTCAGAAGTTAAGGACAACAGACAGCAACTGAATTTATGAATTCTCGGTATCCCCAAGGGTCAATAAAGATCAAAAGGTTTAGAAAACCTACTTAATAAAACAATAGATGAAAAATTCCAAAGTATTGCAAGATATCTAGACATCCAGAAACATAAGGCTCAGCCATCCCTAGGCAAATATAACACAAAAAGTACTTCCTCATGGCACATTACAATCAGACTGAAGTCAAAGTGAAAGAGAAAATGCTAAAAACAGCAAGAAAAAAATGTCTAGTCACTTATAAGAGAAACTTTATCAGACTAATAGCAGACTTCTCGGCAGAAACCTTACAGGCCAAAAGAGAATGGGATGGTACAGTCAAGGGCTGAAAGAGAAAAAAACTGCCACCCAGAAGTCTATATCCAGCAAGACTAACCTTCATAAATGAAAGAGAAATAAAGCCTTTCCCAGATAAGCAAATGCTGAGGGAATTTGTCACTACTAGACCAGCCCTAAAAGAAATGCTCAAGGGAGTCCTAAAATTGGAAGTGAAAGAATGATATTTACCATCATGGAAACATATAAAAGCATAAAACTGGTAAAGCAATCACACAAAGGAGGAAGATAAAGGAATCAAATGGCACCACTAGAGAATTCCACCAAACCACAATGACAAACAATAAGAGAAAAGGAAAGAAACATGGAATTTATAAAACGACCAGAAAACAATATGACTAGAATAAAACCTCACATATCAATATTAATCTTGAATGTAAATAGATTAAATGCTCCATTTAAAGGGTATAGATTGGTGGAATGGATTAAAAAAAAAACCCCATGATCTAACTATATACTGCATACAAAAAACTCACCTTACCTGTAAAGACACAGAGACTGAGAGTAAAGGGGTAGAAATAGTTATTTCACACAAATGGAAACCAAAAGCAAACAGGAGTTTGGGACCACAGAAAGCAAACGAATTTGCTTTCTATTATCCCACATTTGAATACTTACATCAAATTAAAACAGACTTTAAGTCAAAAACAGTAAAAAAAAAAAAAAAAGACACAAAGTCATTATATAATGATAAAAGGATCAATTCAGCAAGAGGAAATTATAATTCTAAATATATATATGCACCTAACATTGGAGTACCCAGATTCATAAAACAAATATTACTAAAGGAGAGATAGACAGCAATATAATAATAGTGGAGGACTTCAAAATAAAACTGATAAACCACTAGCTAGATTAACTAAGAAAAGAATGGAGAAAGCCCAAATAAACAAAATAAGGAATGAAAAAGGAGATCTTGAACTAATACCACAGAAGTACAAAAGATCATCAGAGACTATTATGAACAACTATATGCTCCCACATTAGAAAACCCAGAGAAAATGAATAAATTCCTGGACACAAACAACCTCCTAAGATTGAACCAAGAAGAACAGAAAACTTGAATAGACCAATAGCAAGATTGAATCAGTAATAAAAAATCTTCCAAAAAAGAAAAGCCCAGGATCAGATGGATTCACAGCCAAATTCTATGAAATGTAAAGAAGAACTAATACCAATCCTCCTGAAACTGTTCCAAAAAATTGAGGGGGAGGGGATTCTTCTTAATTCATTTTATGAGGCCAGTATCATCCTGATACCAAAACTTGACAAGGAAAAAACAAAAAATAGCAGTTCTACCAAAAAAATCTTAGATTTGATAAATGAATTCAGTAATGTTGCAAGATGCAAAATCAACATACAAAAATCAGTAGTGTTATATACACCAAGAACAATCTAGCTGAGAAAGAAATCAAAAAGGCAATCTCATTTACAATAGCTACAAAAAAATTAAATACCTAGGAATAAATTTAACCAAGGAGGTGAAAGATCTCTCCACAAGGAAAACTACAAGATGCTGATGAAAGAAATTGTACAAGGCACAAATGAATGCAAATACATCCCATGCTCATGGATTGCAAGAATTAATATCATTAAAATGGCCAGACTCCCCAAAACAGTCCACGGATGCAATATACAGATTTAATGCAATACCTATCAAAATACCAACTTCATTTTTGACAGAATTAGGAAAAAATCCTAAAATTCATATGGGACCAAAAAAGAGCCCAAATAGCCAAAGCAATCCTTAGCAAAAAGAATAAATCTGGAAGTATCACATTACCTGACTTCAAATTATATTATAAGGCTATAGTAATCAAAATAGCATGGTACTGTATAAAAATAGACACACAGGTCAATGGACCAGAATAGAGAACCCAGAAATGAAGTCACATATTTATAGCCATCTAATCTTTGACAAAGCTGACAAGAACATACATTGGGAAAAGGACATCTTCAATAAATAGTGCTGGGAAAATTGGAATGCCATATGCAGGGGATGAAACTAGACTGCTCTCTCTTACCATGTACAGAAATCAACTTAAGATGGATTAAAGACTTAAACATAAGACCTGAAACTATAAAAACACTGGAAGAAAATCTAGGGAAAACTCTTCTGGACATTGGTCTAGGCAAAGAATTTATGACTAAAAACTCAAAAGCACAGGCAAAAATAAGTACATAAATAGAACTTAATTAAACAAAAAGCTTCTGCACAGCAAAAGAAATAATCAAGAGTGAAGAGACAACCTGTAGAATGGGAGAAAATATGTGCAAACTATTCATCTGACAGGGGACTAATATCCAGAATATATAAGTAACTCAAACAATGACAAAACAACAAATAATTCCATTAAAAACTGGGCAAAAGATATGAATAGACATTTTTCAAAAGAAGACATACAAGTGGCCAACAGGTATATGAAAAAATGCTCAACATCACTAAGCATCAGAGAAATGCAAATCAAAACCACAATGAGATATCTTACTCCAGTCAGAATGGCTATTATTAAAAAGACAAAAAATAACATATGTTAGCAAAGATATGGAGAAAAGAAAAACTTTTATACACTGTTGGTGGAAATGTAAATTAGTACAGCCTCTATGGAAAACATTATGGAGATTTCTCCAACAACTAAAAATAGAGCTATTATTTGATCCAGCAATCCCACTACTGGGTATCTACGCAAAGTAAAATAAATCAATATATCAAAAAGATACCTGTACTCTTAGGTTTATTACAATAGTATTCACAATAGCAAAGATATGGAATCAAGTGTCCATCAATGGATGAATGGATAAAGAAAATGTGGTATATATAGATAATGGAATAGTATTTGGCCATAAAAAAGAATGAAAGCATGTTTTTTGAAGCAACATGAATAGAACTGGAGGTCATTATCTTAAATGAAACAAGCCAGCACAGAAAGTCAAATTTCACATGTTCTCATTCATGAGTGAGTGCTAAAAAATGTGTACACATGAATGTAGAGTGTGGAATGATAGAAAATGGAGACTTGGAAGGGTGAGAGAGTAGGAGGGTGGATGATGAGACATTAGTTAATGGGTACGATGTACATTATTCAGGTGACAGATACCCTAAAAGCCCTGACTTGACCGCAACACAATCTATGCATGTAAGAAAACTGCACACATACCCCATACATTTGTACAAATTAAAAAAAATGTTTGAGAAGAATATTTAAGAAAAAGAGATGACACTAATAATATATTACTACACTAAAAAACAGAATATAAAATAGTAAATATAGAATCATCAAATTTCATAGCAAATAAATATATAAATAGATTGATACGGTTTGGATGATTGGCTCCTCCAAATCTCATGTTAAAATTTGATCCCCACTGTTGAATGTGGAGCCTGGCGGGAGGTGTAGTCATGGGGGGTGGATCCCTCGTGAATGGCTTCCTGCCCTCCCTGCAATAGTGAGTGAGTTCTCCCTTTGTTAGTTCATGCAAAAGCTGGTTGTTTAAAAGAGCCTGGCATCACCTCCATTCTCTCTTTGCTCCCTCTGCCACCATGTGATATGCCAGCTCCCCTTTTGCCTTCCACTTTGACTAGAAGCTCCCAGAAGCCCTCACCAGGAGCAGATGCCTGGCACAATGCTTCTTGATCAGCCTGCAGAACGGTGAGCCAAATAAACCTCTTTATAAATTACCCAGCCTCAGGTATTTTCTTTACAACAGTGCAAAACGGACTAATACATGGATGTTCCCAGCAAACAGCCTGATTACACTAAAATCATCAAATGTGATACAGTAACAAGTAATACGCAGGGTTTGGGGGAGGCTGGCATGGGGAGGTGTTTATCTGAGTTCTCCACATTTTCTGATGAAATGGGTATTAATGTTAACATAGCGCTTTTGCTTCCAAAATCATCATCCTAAAGTTGCTTCTGCTGTTAGAATCCCCATTCTGCTCCTTAGCAGGAATGTCCTCTTGTCCACTGTCCTCCTGGGCCAGATGTGAATGGTCATTGGAGAACACAGACTTTCAGAGGACTATAGGCTTTTGCGGGCTCCTTCCTGCTGTTGCAAGACTGGGTGCCCAGGGATGGTTTTAAGGATTGAACAGGCTTTTTCAAGCCAGGATGCTTTCTTTGGTAAAATAATTTCTTCAAACACTTTTGAAATCCTTTCATTTCTGATCATTCCATCTGTAAAAAACTACCACTAAAGCTCTTGCCTGGTCACAAGTTTTTAACTACAGACTGCTCTTTCACATACCGCCTGCTGTGCTCTGCACGCGTGCTCCGTTTACCGGCAACTGTGTTGAGGCCATCTGAAACCATAGGCCACCCCCTTAAGCCCGCCTAGACCAGCAGGCTCACCACGCCTCTATGGCAGAACACTAATTTTATCCTCTGCTAAGTCTATGGCTTCTCAAATACCACTTACTTTCTGCTTCAGTTTCAGGTACAGAAACAATTGGCATTTTCAACCCAGCAAGGCTCCAAATTACGGAACTCTCACTCAATTTAGATTTCAGGCTGCAGGCAAGAGAGCAGCGCAAAGTCCCCTTCTTGTCCCTCTGTTCTTGCAGACTAACTAATGTTGGCCTGACTTCTCTTCACTCTAGAGGATTCCGTAAAAGCAGTAAGACACGACCCAACACACACTAACCATCTGAATCTTCACCATTTCCCCTGCTGCTGCAGCCTCAGGCCGTGCGTGTATGGTCTCTCTTCTAAAATCAGGCACGGTTGGAACAAATGTTTTGCCACATAAAACAAGTTCTGAGTTCTTACTGGCTGACACCTCAAATTCTTTTTGGAACAAGGCGGAGTAAGTAATAAACATGCATATCCCAATGAACGCTGGTGTTGCTAGATGACTACTTTGAGGGTGACAAGCTTCATCTGGCTGTATACTCTGTAAACTTAGTTTTTAAAATGCCAGCCTCATTATCATATTAGTCACATTTAATCATTTCCTGCTCAGTGTCCCTGTAGGGAGACTTTCTCCACATTTAAATGCCTTTCTCAATGATTAGCGTAAAGTGGACATGGGCATAGCTTGATTAATCATATCTTATATTAAGGTGTCTACACACAGCAGGTAGGTCCATCAATTCCTCATTAGACTGCAGTGAAATGTCTGAGGCTGATGTGATGATGAATACAGAAGCTCAGCCTTCAGGATAAAGCAGAAGAATGTCTACCAACCCCTTGTTCCCCAGGGTCCGACCAGAATAAGTGTTTTCCCCCATGGTCCTAGACAAGATGCGGCGAGTCAGGACCACCAGCCCTGGTGGGAGATCCACCAGCTGTGTCTGGGTGTCTGTCTGAGTCCACCAACCCTTCTCCACTCAGCCCTCCTCCCATTGGCACAGCTGCAGGGAAGAGTCTGCTTTCTCCAAGACAAATGATAAGAATGACAAGGTTGGAGGAGCCAACCCCAATAAGCACTGTCATCTCTCTGGTTAGGACAATTCCTCATAAAAGACCAAAGTGGGTGGAGTGGGTGAGGAGGAGAGGCAGGCTGCCTGTGGAGTGTGATCTGTGGTTGCAGGGACATCACAACGGCTCCCTGCTCACAGGTGTCTTTTGCCCCCTGAAGACACCACAGTCCCCCATTAAGCTTCCTGTTCCTTAATCAGAAACCTTAGTCAGGTTGCTCTTGGGAGTGCCCGTGCCCAACTGAGACAGCTGGTTGTGGTCTGGGGGTATGCTGCAGTGAAGACCCCAGCCAGGGACCCATCCCCAGCACCTCCTCCTCCTTCCTCCAGGCTCCTTTTGCCCATTCCCTCTGTGTGTGTGTGTGTGTGTGTGTGTGTGTGTGTGTGTGTGTGTGTGTGGTCTCTGTTTCAGCTCCTCTTCCTGGCTACAACCTCTAGGTAATGGCCCTCCCCACTGAGCTCACTTCCGGGAGGCCCTCCTGCTCATCACCCACTCATCACCAAATGCTTCAGTAGAGCGGGATCAACAGCCATTTCCCACCAGCACAGGCGTCCAGAGAAAACTCCGGGCATGGGTGGGGATGGGGCAGGGTAGCTCTGCTCCCCAGTGTGCCCATGGCCCCAGGGCTGTGTGGCACTTGGCCAGGTTCCCTTGGCACTGACCTTCCTTTGGGTCCTAACCGCATCCTCGAGGATGCTGCCTGCACCGACCATGAGTTCCTTAAGGGGAGAAATGGGGCCGCCCCCCGCACAGGCCCAGACGTAAATGGCAGTTTAAAGGCTACAGAAGAAAGGAGGAGGCAGCGGACAAGAGAAGAGGAGGGAGAAAAGGGAGAAGAGGAAGAAGGAGAACGCCTCCTTTATTCCAGCCGCCATGCCTTTGTGCGTGCGGAAACCTAAAGAGGCTGCTGCGTATGAACAACTCCCCACACCCGTTCCAACCCTCATGCCTCTCCCCGACCGCTGGCCTCACGTCTGGCCTCCGTCACAACGCAGCCTGGACTCGCGGTCTGCAGCACTGTGGCTGTTTGCTGCAGGCGCACCAGCCCTGGGTCTACACTGCAAGCTGCTCCTCCTGCTTCCCTGTGGTGACTAATGGGCCCTTGCTGCAGCCTTGATTGATTGGGTGACAGGGTGGCCAGGGTCTGAGGCACCCTAGTGGCTCTTTGCAGAAGAAAGGGGAGTCCAGGGCACATTCCAAGCCCTGTCAGCGCTGGCTTAGCCCCTTAGTGGTGTAAAATCTCACGCCTGGAGCCCTGTAAGCTCCTGGTGCCAGCTGCAATTTTATTGGTGGTCTGTGACTTCAAAGGCCTCTCCTTCTGCATGGCTGGGCCAGGCAGGCTGCAGAGCAGAAGGCCTGTGCCCAGGGCACCCGGGAATTCCCCCCGGACCTGGACCCGGCCTCCTCTCCAGCCTACCCTGCCTCTTCCTTTTATAGTCACAAAAATCACTTTCCCAGCTCCTTGGTAGCCACAGCAGACGGAACTGCAGGAGAGGAACTGTCTGTTTAGGAGACTGCTTTCCCGGGTCCATTATGTCCCAGGTTTGTAGGCAAGATTCTTCTGACCAAACATCTGTTCAATGTACCAACAGGATAAGAGGCTATGTTTTTCTATAGAAAGCCCCTGCAGTGGAAAGACAGGAGGCTGGGGTGTGGGGAACCCTGGGCACCCACCTGCTATCTCTCTGCCTCATCTATCAAGGAGGGTGACACCGAGGCCTGGCCTCTGCCTCACAGCTCTTTGGAGGTCAGAAGAGGTCAAGTCTGGCAGACCAGGCAGAAAAGCTCTCAAACGGAAGCCACTGCCCAGCCCAGGGACACTGCTGGTGTCCCTCTCTGGCCATCTTGACACTCAATGAAGCACGTAAGACACACTCAGTGTTGGAATCTCGACTCTGACAGTTCCCAGTTGTGCTCCTTGGGGAGTTGGGAGAGTCACCCAACCCCTCTGTGCTTCCGTTTCCTCATGGGGATGAGCTAACATTGGTGAAGCACTTGAACAGTCCCGGGCATCTGGTAGGAGCCACAGAAATGTTTGCTGTTGTTATTATTGCCGCACATATACCCCATCTTGCTTGTTTATCCCACATGTATAGGTTTTGTCTGCCAACGAGATGACAAGGTCCAGTGTTCTTTCCTTCTTTCCTCCACGATGCACACAGACACCCAGCCCGACCTGGCATGGTGTGGTTGCAAGAGCAACTCAGACCCTGCTATGCCTTGTGCTTGTTAAGTGAGCTTGGGCAAGTTATTAAATCCCCACAACCCAGCTTACTCATTTATAAAGGGGAGCCAAGAATAACCTACCTCACAGAGCGGTATAGAATTTACATGAAATTCAAGTAAAGCTACCAGTAAACATGAGCAAAGCTCAGTGCCTGGCCTGTAGTAGGCATTCCATGAATGTTCTCCCCTGGGCTGGGCACACAACAGCTCAGTTAGCACTTCGTGGCTTGAGGTCAGTTCTGAAGGGAATGTGTCACACTGGGCTGTGGCATCTAGTCACTGGTCCCACCCTCTACCGCTGGTCACACCTTTCGTAGTGGCCACACTCAGAATACACTTAGATGGGTTGTTGGGTGTAAACCCCTTGAGAACAAGGACTGCATCTTCTCCCTTGCATTTGCCAGCATCTAGTACGGCTGGGTACCAATCAGGCAAAACACAACCCCAGCAGAAGTGGCCCTGGCTGCCTGAAATCCTGTCCAGAAGAAAACTGAGCGAAAGCCCAAGAAGGAAAAGCTGCCCTCGAACAGACCCAGGATCTTGCTGGAGATGGAAACTAACATGGATGGAAACATGACAGCAGAAAAATACAGACTGTTTTGAAGTCTGCCCACCTGGGAGTCAAGCCACATTGAAAATCAATAAGGCATCAAGGCCGGGAGCTCGGAGAGCCGACTGGATACCTGCATGGGCCTCCTTTCAAGCAGGGAACTCTTTGAAGTTGCAGACGACCAATAAAAACACAGCTGGCATTTACAGCTTCAACTCCTCCTGCCTCTGCTTTTCACCACGTTGCTAAAGCTGCACACAAAGCTGCCTCAAGTTGGAATCTTGGCCCAGGACCACAAGGCCCATTCCCACACCATGAGCAAGGACAGTGGCTCCTGGTGTCCACTGGCCAGGGATTGGTAACCAACTGTAGGCATGCTGGCACCTTTCCAGGACAACCCCATCTTGGTCTTTGGCCATTACAGGCAGTGGCTGAGTTCCCCCAGAGCACTTTGGAAAGGTAAGCTCAGCTAGAGGCAGACTAAGTCATGGCTAAGATGAGCCCCAGGGAAGCTCTTGCTCTTCTGGGACACCTCCACTCTGTTTAGTGTGCTCTTTTCAATGTCTGTAACACCGAGAGAAGGACGGGCCTGCTGGAAAGATTCCTTTCCCCAAAAGACAGAGCAATCAAGACACAACAGGCTTGAGAGACTGGTCCAAAAAGGCAACAAACATTACAGGGAGAAGGAGCTAGACCCCGATTCTCAACTCAGTGCCCAGGGTTTAGGAAGCTCAAGCTACAGGCTTTACTCTCCTCTCTAATTTTTCTATTTACCAACTCACAGGAAGGTCTGTGAGCTTACTCTGTATTCCATAAGCATATAAAGGGTTCTCAGAACTAGGGGTTCATGGTCCAGCCAGGGAGACAAGACTTAAAGGATAAAATATCCAGGAAAAACACTACAAAGCAGCGTTAGAATGAATGGAAGATGTTATACTACACAACATATATATGGGCAAGGTCAGGCCTAATGACCAGGCTGAGCTAATGTCAATAAACAGAGAACTATTAGGAAATTCATTAATCAAGCTCCTGTTTATACTCCTATTTGTCACCAAATTATTTGTTTGACTTGTGGCCTCTTTGGTTTATTATGGTCATTTCTGTCATCAGCAGAGCTGGGCTGCTGGAATTTCACACATAGGTAGGCCTGCACATGCCTTCAGTATGCTGCCGTGGTCAGCCCTCTCCCAGAATCAGACCTCTCAGCAGCAGCCGAGGCCTGTCTTCAGTTAACGAATAACCGCTCTTTAGAATCCAGCGGCTTACCGGACCTTAATTAATTGATTTGCTGATCACTCTTTCCTGTTTCCAGAAATAAGCCCCGGATGTTAACCTTTGAAGCACTCTCCTGCTGTTGGGGGATGTCATCAGGAAGACACTCCCGGCTGAAAACACAACGGCAAGGCAAACGGGGGACTAGCAGCTTTCGGAGGACACCTGAGGTCCCACCCCACTAGGTGCTGGTCTTCACAACACCGTCCCTCGCTGTCCTCCCGCTCCCATGTGCACACGTCCCCCTCATCTGGCTCACACTCGCCCCCTCCGGCAGCCTTTCCCCAGCCTCAGCCAAATGCCAAGCTTTTCCGGAAAGCCTTCCCCGTTCCACGTGAGCCAGAAAGCATCCGTCCTACCTCTGGCTTCTGAACTCCTGAGTCCCAGCCACTGTCTCTGCCCCATCGGCACCTTTCACACACAGCTTTGCGAACTATGCACTTCAGCTGGGAACAGTGTGTAAGTTCTTTGAGGCCAGCCGACCCCAAACGTCTCACAGTTCTGCATTGTATTTTCTTGGCCCCACTCCCCCACCAACACACACACGCGTGCACACTCACACATGCAATGCTGGGCCAATGGAGAGTACTTCGCTCAGCGCAAATGTAACTATTGTGTTAGGGATTTGCCTCCTCCCAGACGCTGAGGTATCCCCGTTGAAGGCCCTGCACATCAGCAAGTAGGGAATGATAATCACCTTGGTAAGGAGCAATGGCCTTCCCGACTTCCCTCTCCTAAACTGCACTAATTTCTGGGATTTCCACACCTTCTCTGAGCCAGTATTCCCTTTTTGGGAAATAAATGTGAAATAATTTCTCCATTCAAAGTGAGGGATCACAGTACGTTTCTAAGTAGCAGACTGGTGAACCTGCCTCATAAAAAGTAGACATCCTTTATTACTTTGAAGGCAAAGCTGCAAAGGGCCTTGTGGGGAGTGGGCCCAGAGATCAGATTTCTCCGGAATCACTCAGAGTAATACCTATCAGAGTGATATCAGAGTAATAGCAGCCACCCTGTGGATTCTGACACACCTCAAAAAAGCAAGGAGTCTGGAAAAAGCAGTCAGAATCTCTTACCTTCTGCAAAAAGCTACTGTGCAGTCTGTTCCTTTGTAGTCTGGGGTCTTTTTTTAAAAAAAAATCAAACCATCTTGGAAAAATCAGAAAGCAGATGCTCCCATAATTGAACTTGGCAAGGGCAATAGAAACCTCGTTATGGGTGTTACAGGCACTCGCACCTCAATTAACCTAGGGGCGCAGGGGCTTTTGGCTTCTCCGCACAGCTGTCCGGGGGCAAGACACCTCGTGAGCGGGAAGTTCAGGTGCCCTGAGACCCCTCCAGAAACTAAGGAGGGCCCAGGACCGCCACCCAGCCTGGGCCCAGAATCCCTCTCTGGGCTTCGAAGACTCACGCCCAGGGTAGTCCACGGACCCAGGACCGCCTCTGGTGAACCCTGGGCCACGAGACCCACCCCGGAGCGAAGGGAGCGCGGCCTGTGGCCAGCTCTGCGCTGACAGCCACGACCTGGTACCAAATTTTACTATCTGCCATTTACCATTCTGACGGGGAAAACAAATTTAAAACACCTGGAAATTTATGTCTCTGATGGGTCGGGTTGCACTGTTCCATTATATTAAATAATCCAGGCTGTGCGCTTCAAAGGCCGCCGGCCTCGGGAGGCCGCCAGGGCGCGGGCCTTTGTTAGCAGCAGGGACGCGCGGCTTGGGGGCGCTGGGGCGGGAGCTCGGGCCGCCAGGGTGCTCGGTTTGGGAGCATCAGGGGCCGCCAGGGTGCTCGGCGGGGGCGGGCCGGGAGCAGGGGCCTGAAGGCCGGGCTGGGGGAGAGGGTGGCCCTCATAGTCAGCCCCTGGAGCGGACAGCGCTTTGAGAGCTTTCGGTCACCTGCTCTCCCTTTCCCCTCCCTCCGCACACTGGGGACTGGGACAGGTGTCGCCGTGTGCACGGGGCCGGGGTTGAGGTTTCCTTTCTCACCTGGTTGCTTACTGGCTCCGTGACTTGGAGCCTCGGCTTCCTCATCTGGGTAACAGGACGTTAGTGGTGGCAGCAGTTCGCGCGGGGGACGCACCTCCCCACCCACACTCTGCTCCCAGCGCAGCCCCGTCCCGCAGACCTACCTGCATCGCCCGATTGACTCTGTTCATCAAAGTCCCGGAAATTCTAAAGGTCAAAGTAGACACCGAGGGGAGAGAAGACTGGAGTCAGGGGGAAAGACCAAACTGCTGAGACCTGGGGAGCTGGAGGGGGTCAGTGCCAGAGGCTGGGGAAACCTTTCATGAGGCTCTCGCGAGACTTGAGGCCAAGCCGACCTCTCAAGGCGGGGCTGGCCAAGAGCAGCACTGATTTCGGGGGTGGAGGGATTCAGCATCTTGGGACTATCCAGAGAGTGACCCTCACCTACCAGTGACACTGCGGGGGAGGTGGGGAGGGTGCACCAGAGTCTCCCTGGGGGTTAGGGTCAGGGGTGAAGACTAGCTGCCAAGAGTTCTTGGAGTCTGAAACCAACAGACTGCTTTATTATGAACTTGCATGAGGTCTCGGAAACTTCCAGAAAATACTAGAGGATGCAATGGGGGTAGGCTCTGAGATGTTCTCACCCCATGGTGAGGCCTGTGACGCTTCTTGACATTTGTGCTACATTTGGAAGATGGAGCTAGAGACTCCTGCTCCCTGTACCTCATGGCCAGAGGGAAACTCTTCTGAAAGCACGTTGTAACTCTAAGATGATACAAATGAGGTCTTACTGCAGTTGGGAAAAGGGAGCCTGGGGGAGGGTAGGAACATGGCAAAGCCATAGCACGACGAGAAAGAGCTGGGAGAAGGTGCTCTCACTCCCAGCTCTGTGCCCTCCAGCCCCGCTCTGCAGGTCATCAGGGTCTCTCCCCCATGTCTTCTCTAAATGTTTCTGCCAAGTCATGGTCCTTCCCAGGGTCACGGGTGACACCCTACTCAGCCGCAATACCAGAGAGTAAATGCCAAAATGGTCTTTGTAGAACTAAAAGACTTCCTATAGCATGTTTTCTCTTTGTTTTTAAAGCTGTTGCTATGTGGATAAGAGGCGTTAATCCAGCCCATACTCAGGGCAAACAGAACACTTCCAAAGATGGTCCACCTCAGGCAATAGGACTCCAGAGGTATGGGTCCCAGGGCTGACTCTTTCTCTGTCTAGCCACAGCCTCCAATGAACATGTTACTTTGCCTCCCCTGGCTTTAGTCTTGTCGCTTTGGAAATGAGGGCATTGAGCTGCACTCTTGAAGCCATCCCAGTCTCTTCAATGGTTCTTAACCTTGGTGGCACCTTTGAGTTATCTAAGGAGCTTTCTAAAAATACCATTGCCTGGGCTCCAGCCCCCGTGGTTCCTATCTAATTGAGCTGGGATGGAACCTCAGGTGATTCTAATGTGTAGGCAAGCTTGGGAACCCCTACGCTAGTTGCTATGAGGATTTTATTAAGCAAACATCAAACCCACATGGAGTGGCCCATGGGCCAGAACCTGGAAATTCAAGAGTTTAATTTCCTCCCCTGGAATAAAAATTTTAAGAACTCAAAAAGCACTAAAGGTGATTTTTTTGGTCTCTTTTCAAATTATGGCACTAAAGTTAAGCTACCAGCAGTCATATAGAGGTCAGAAGTCGTCCCAGGCCTGGCCTGGGTATTGGATAAGTACTTTGGCCACAGAAATACTGAATTGAACTAATCTCAGGGGTCCTCATGGGCAGGAGGAATCAGCAGCCAGAGAAGCTGCTCTGCTGCCTTCCCCAGACACCCAAGATGAAGGGGCCCTATGAGCCCCATGCCAGCCAGGGCAGCATCCCTGGCAAGAGGTGCCACCTGTGTGGCCAACCATCCCTCCAAGCCTCAGGGCAGCCTTTGAGCTGGGTTGCCCTGCCCACAGTGCAAAGTCAGTGTTCTGAGCAGGCATATGAGAGAATGCTGCCAGGAAGTCCCTTCTCTGGACCAGAGAGGGAAGGACCTTGAGGAGCAGTGAAAAGTTCTCCATCAGAGGGTTTAAAAGAAATCCTATGTTAACCCCTTAAGGACACCAAATGGCAGATGTTGGAGCCTGAAGAGGCCTGGCCCAAGGCCTCCCTGCAGGCAGGAAACGTACTCTTATCCCCATGTTACCTCTGCAGTAAAACCCAGAGCAAGGGCTGACCAGGTGCTGCCCACCTGGTCTACTCTGACTGAATAGGGCCATTTCTAACAAGCCAGACTCTATACAAATGAGTGCGACTGACATGTTGGGGACATTTTCCTTTCTTAAGTAATAATGGTCATACTTTCACCTTATTATGTGCTTGATTCCAATGTGTTGCTCAGTACGGCACGTCACAACCCCTTGAGATAAGTGAGGTGGGTATTAAAGTCACTGTTTTACAGATTGGGCACCTAAGATTAGTTGATGCCAGGGAGAAGCCATTCTGGAAACCAGGTCTCCTGGGTATCTGCCGTGGTCCTAGCCCCACCTCGTACTGCTCTTCATTCTCTCTCCAGCTGCAACAAGCTTACACCACTTGCTCGCTCAGCAATTTTACTTTTAATTTAAAGCCATATGTTGTGTTCCCAATTATAATATAAAGATTAAAAAACATGATACAAATTATGTTTAAAGTATGATCCCAACTTTTAAAAAGTGTGTGTCTACACACAATAAAATAACCAAAATAAAATATATCAAAATATTGGCCATGGTTATCTAGGGATGGTGAGAATGTGATTGACTCTCACTGTCTTTATTTTCCCTTTTGATATATTTTAAGGCCTTCCAAGTGAGCATGTGTTAATTTTGAACTTTAAAACAGGCTATTTTGAAAATAGAGTTTTGGTTCAGCAGACTGTGCAAGAGTAAGCTTCAGCTCGGGCCCACCTGCGTCATCGTGAGTTGCAAAATGGCACCGATCCAGAGGGGAATGGCAATTAGCAGGGGAGGGCTTGTGGTTTAGCACCCCAAGCAAAGCCCCAAATGAATGGCTGTTAGCCATCACAATGGCTGATTTCTCAGGGATCACTCCAATTAGGATCTTCTCCATGGCTTACAACACCAGTCCTCTGACTTCAGACAAGCAGCATCTGTGGCACAGCTGGAGCAGTTGGGTTGGAAAATCAATCACTGCCCAACAACTGTGCGACTGATGGCCCATCAATCAGAAACATAAGGCGTTCGCTCCGTTTGTAAAACACATACATTTGTGCACAAATCTGCAAATGCAATAAGCAGCCCGAGCACCTCCAGCCCTGGAGAAGTGGCAGCACTAGTCACTTTTGCTGGTAGGGAGTCACAGACTGGCAGCCCCAAATGAAGCACTCCCACTGCAAGAGTCTGAGAAGACCCCTGGCCCCACACCCACCGGCCCTCAAAGCCTCTGCCGTCCACAGGGAACCTGAGTCCTCCTAATACCCACGCTGATGGCTGGCTTTGAGATTTGTTTGTTGGCCCTGATGACAGTCATGCCATAACTCTGTGAGATCTCATCCGTGCTTGAAGAATTTGAGACCTTCTAAAATTCCTTCCTTTCTTCTTTCTTCCTCTTTCCTCTCTCTCTCCCTTCCTTATTTTCTTGCTTCTAAAATTCAGACATTGTGGCCGGGCGCGGTGGCTCAAGCCTGTAATCCTAGCACTCTGGGAGGCCGAGGTGGGCGGATCGTTCTGAGCTCAGGAGTTCGAGACCAGCCTGAGCAAGAGCGAGACCCCATCTCTACCAAAAATAGAAAGAAAATTAATTGGACAGCTAAAAATATATAGAGAAAAAAATTAGCCGGGCATGGTGGCACATGCCTGTA